>JABASH010001469.1:0-25936 GCA_019776445.1 Tomocerus maximus | reverse complement strand
TTTGCAAACCCCGACCTTCTATCCTTTTGTAAATACCTATAACTGAACATGAATTCTATTTTTCCGTTTCCTAAAGCACTTTTTGATTACAAGAATCCCTCCGATAAAAATAGTAATTTTTACAAAACCTTTTTTAACGGTGCGTGGACTCAATTGCCTTGATCTATCTATTGAACCTTGGTGTCACGGTTTAAATAGAGAGTAAGAAATAGTTTAAATCGGCTTTATGTGAATTGTATATATTTTTTAATTTCAGAGTTTATTATCGCACGTGTCAAGAACGACCAAGAACACTCTAAATCGTCTGGGAGTGTTTACAGTGTCATCATTCCATGCATTTGTATGTGCAAGGAGTCCATCTCTCTTAAGTAATTTACTGGCAGGACGTGGAGCCACCAAACGAAGAGCTCCGCTCTTGTCTCGCTCAAATAGCGCTTCCTCCCGACGCTCTTTACACGCTTCCTCCTCCGACAGAGAAAATGAGCGATCTGCCAAGATCTCTCTGCCTGATAATCAAGTAAGTCTTCACTGACAATTTTTAAACAACAGAGTAGATTAATTATCCTAGATCTATTTCCTAGAGTCATTTTTTGGAATATTTACTACACTATAGTCTTAACTTTCATGTTCCTAGACAAGACAACCATCAGCGCATACTGTGATGACGAATTCTTAATAGTATTTCCAAAACCGTAGTCAAAAAAATGTATATTATTGTCCTGATTTCTTTACCAAATACCAACTTCGTTACCTACGTGCTCTAATTTTTACTGTATGGTTTGATAAATATTTGGTTTTAATTTTTCTGATGAGATTATTTTTATTCCAAATTATGCAGATACGAAGCCATCCCATTAAATCTGATCTTAGCATTCGACGGTAGTTAGCTTGAAGGTCCGCGAACTAGTTAGTAGTTTATTTCTTTCTTGTGTTTGGTTGAATTTAATTTTTAATGTGCTAATCAGAGACAGGATATGTAAGGGAATTGAGAGGAAACAGTGGCAGTTATCATGAAATGAAAATGCGAGTGTGTCAGTATGTTTGGTAGTAACAAGGGGTTTAGAATGAGAAAATTGCACAAAGGTCAGTAAAGCAGTGCAATTTGAGCGTAAAGTTGCAATTTGCTATCATGGAGTGTAACTAGGTATAGTTTGAACAAATAAGAGACCGATAGAGGCAGTGTGTAGAGAAATCCACTCGGGCAGAAAGCATTAATTGTTAATTTCTGTTGTAGAATTGTGTGATCTAGCTTTGGTACATTATTGAAGGACTCTCTCGGGTCGACAATGAACCTTTGTTTGTTCTTAATGAGGTAACTTGAATCTGGAGCGTTCGATTATCTGCGTTTTTGTTTTAAAAGTAAAGTAGTACTTATTAGTATTGACTGGATGTGACTGGTCGAGACTCAGTTTCTCTGTTGTACGTTAAGTAAAGCAAACTAAAAGAGTGGAGTTGAGTGAGTAGATTACTTTCTCTAAGTTCACTTTAGTCTTCTAGTGACTGAGCACTTAGTACCTTCCCCTCCCTGCATGCAAAGTTAACTATGTATTTTCTCGTGTCTCTCTGCGTTGAAATTGGCTCGTGTAACTTGTTTAGACGTTTTCTTAATGAGTTCTTGGATGGTGAGCCTATTGAGTTTGTTTTCTGTTCACTTGATTGTCTTCTCGCGTATCAACTCACCTAAAACTAAACTGCCTAGCGAAATATCCACTACTAGACTTTTACGTTTACTATTCGTTTTGCTTCAGCAGATTTGACGATGAAAATGGGGAGCAGATTCTTCTCTTTTACTCTTATATTTTCTACTCACTGTGATATTAGCTACAACTCCACTGATGGATCAATTCAGTTTAGCTCCTTGGTTTTCATCTGACTTGTCTTGTCTGGGAATTGAATAGAAAATGTCAAATGTACAACGATACCTAGGTTTTGCTTCATGAACTTTAATTCGGATCTGAAAATCATTATCTTGCCAGAGTATATGTAACTACGTCACTCTTAAGTTACTCTACCACTAAGACCTACTTGATAGTACTCCCCAGCATTGAGTACTCCCCTACACTTAACTGAACTACTTTCTATGAAACAAAAAAAATTGTTATGATCAATGGTATAAGCACTCTTTATATAATTCGCAAGTGCAATAGGCAATAGTATAAGATAATTTGATCTAAAGTTGAGTAAACTAGAGCTGTCCTTATCTGGTAATAGAATAAGTATCAAATACTGTTATTTCTAATGGTGAGGGACCCAGAGTCAAGCTGTTAACCAATCAACTTACAAATCCATTAATTCCAAAGACACTAAAAAGCAATAAGTCTGTTTCTGTGAACAGGTTGTGACAGTTCCACTGAAGGACGCAATGTCAGTCGAGGAATTTCTGGTGAGTGCTTGTTCGCGGAAAGGTATGGCTCCTATGGAGCATTTCGTCCGTGTGAAGAAACGTCGAGAACTTCCTGACACTAACTACTTTGTTCCTCACCGAAGCGACTTGATTGACACTTATGTAAGTTAAATCTATCGGAAAATTTATATATGTAAATGCATACATTTTTTTGGAAATCAATTTGTGACCGAGTAGATATGTGACAATGGTCTATAGAGAATCTTAGAATTATTTCACAATCTCGCAGTTTGCAACAGGAAGTACAAGAGTTGGCAGCGAAGGTTGTATTTTGTACAGGTACAGAGAAAAATGAAGTAATAGCCTGAGGAAACGATATAATAAAATGGAAAGTTGCTAGCCAGTATCTAATATGAAAGGAAATTCTTTTAGAGCCCAGGGACAAACACGTTTGTCCAAAAAGTAACTCAATTGGATTGAAATAGTTTCTGCTATTCTTGTAGCATAGTATGTATATAGCTTTTGTCACAGTTTCATGATTTGTTATTTTGGATCGAGAAATAGTAGAAGGTAGAAATTGGGAAATGGAATCCTTAGAATAACATGCTTTGCTACTCAGTGTTTGTGTTTATTCGGATGTTCTAAAGATTTTTTTATCTATTTATCGCACAATTCAATAGTGGGCTTATGTAACACTAGTATAGGATATAATGGAATAGAAATGTAAAAACAAAATAGTAAATGCAAAGATTTTCTGGGCTGGAATAAATAGATAAAAATCTTTCGAGAGTGTTCTACGCACATAAATCTGGTACTATATTTATATAAAGGTATATACGAGCTAAAAGGATGAGTCAAAAATGATAGATATTCGGATGAAACTGCAATGAATGTAGAAAAATTGGACCGGACAAGTTTTATGTGGAGCAATGCTGCGTTTTTTGTGAAATAAATGTGCATCTAGGAAAATATATTGTAAAATTGTGTTGGTAAGACTATAGTTTATGTTCTGTATAGGTTGAGCTAGCATATTTGCTGACAGAGTAGTTCTAGATCGTTGTAGTTTAGTGTTATTCTGTAAATTGCGTTAGGCATTGTGTATCGCAATGTATCTTAGCGCTCTTTGATGTGTCCTTTTCTCTCAGTGTGTCCATTGAGAACAGTTATAGTTTAGTAGGGAAAATGTACTATATTAGAAGGTATATTACGATTGAATTCAATTGCTTTGCTCTACTTTCAGTTATCAACACACGAAGTGGTCGAGGTTCGAGCAAAGTTACTTTACCAAGTTGAATTGGCGAGAGTGTCTCTGGACCAAATGTGGGGTTTTAGCGTTGAAGCCGAACTCGTCGAGAACTCAGACCGACAAGATGAATTGTGCTGTTACGTCAGTCGAGTCGAAGAACGAAGTGTGGCCATGAATAATGGTAAGACAGACTTGACTCGTTCAAGTGTCGTTTTTGTCTTCCTCGTTTCCCTCGTCATTGCTTTTCAGTAGGTTGAGCCCAACGTCAGGTCTGTTGAGTAGAGCTGACGTCTGTGCGACAACTACAATGGAAACTCAATACAATTTACCTTCTCTTTTACATCTATCGTTACTCCGAGATATTGTACACTCGTTTTTGTTCTTGGGAATATGACACGAGTGCATTTGACGAGATTCCTATCGTAAATAATTTAAAAACTTTGCTAACCCATTTCTGAGCTGAAATACATTCATATGGATATCTTTTAGTTGTTATGTACCTAACTTCTACATCCTCACTAAAGATAATATTATGAGTTCGTTTCTACTAAAGTTCAGTTGAGCCCACTTACTCTGCTTCTCTATTCTCCGAATTTAATACTTAAGTATATGCCAGTCCTCCTCTGAGAAAACTCTCAACTATAAGTAAAATTCAAGTCCAAGAAATTTCGGAAGACTTGAAAAAGACTTTTTTCTGTGTAGGTAGCTAAGTGCAAGTGAAAGGAGAACGGCTCAATGCTCCCAGACATACTGGGCATACTTACATTTATTTCCAAAGGTATAACACTGCCTAGGTAGCTCTCAAAGTAAAGCAGTAACATACCATAAGATCTTTATGGGTGTCCTTAGGGAACAAAGAACGAATTCTCAACTCCCTGTCACAGACCTACTTACATTCGCAAAGACAAAATAAAACACACTAAAAAGGGTTACTGCACCTTACAGTCAAACGAGATGTTATCAAACAACCTTCTTTATACCTTTTATACTTTTACAAAATATTTGTTTACACAAAATTCATCCTTGGTATACATAATCAATACACGTCTGTTCAATTCGCACTGAATTATTAAACAAAATCTAGTAGCCAGTCCTAATGTAGTCATCGTAATTTTCCCTATCGTTTTCTTAACACATTTTTTGCTTTTGTAAATGCTAGTTATATCTTGATCTTAGATTTTATCTGAAGTAAATACTCTAGACAAGTGTATTCATGTCTAGTTTTGTTATTGCACTTAGCAGAAACCTATTAAACCACAAATCTAGTTTCAAAATGAGAGATCAACTTTTTTGGTATTGGAAACTGCAAATTAAAACTGTTGAAAGCAGTAAATCCCATTAAATCTAAAACTAGAGCAAACTAAATCATGAGTGTATTTGCGTTTGAAAGTGCTGTTAGCATTTATTAGCCACTAAGGCATTCCATATAGATATGCATTTAAGATTCGTATGTTTACTTATATAATGCTAGATTCAGTTGGTAAACTAGTTATATTTGTGTGAACTGCGAAATTGGGATTTGTATTTGCGTTTAAAATGTTAGCAAATAACATTATGCTTACTTAAAATTAGCAAGGTACACAAATAAATTGTTATTTGTACTTTGAAGAGTAGAAATTATAGCCCTGTAAGTTTTGAGTATGAGGTAAGTTGTAATAACTTAGCTTTTGAAATCGAAACTAGTACATAGAAATAGTTAGTCGTAATGGAATTTTACAATCGAAAGCCGTGTAGAGATGGGCAGTATATTTAACGAACTCATAGCAGAGTATTTGGAGTAAAGTGTTTGCGATATATAGTAGAGTAGATTTACACAGCATAATAGTCTCGCTCAGTTTACATTTACTATTAGTTACTTTCGCTCGTTTCGCTGGTTTTCAAGGTTTTACAAGTAGCTTTAGGTAGGTAGTGTTTTGTGTGTTGTGTAATGCAATGTACGTTTTCACTTTTTCACTCCGTCAGCCAGTTTCCTTTCTAAGGCTTGGCTTTTTAGTGTGGTTAACTTTGGTTCAGTTCACTTCTCTATGTATATTTCAAATGGAAGTAGGTCTCATTATTTGAATGAATGAATCCATTATCCTTGAACTGGGAAAGGGTACACTTTAACAAAATAGCACACTAGTGCCAATGAAAGGCTGCAAAACTCTTATAATAGCTGCAGCATCCGTAGCACCACCAATGAACGGAAGACTCACCCACATTCTCATATTTATTTCCCAGTTCTTTCTCTGAATGTCAAAAATGAGATATTTTACTTCTGTATACTACCGTTGGGTGCTATAATTCCAAATTTGTACAAGATCTATGTATTTATGTATATCAAAGCTTATCGTACCATCTATTTCGTATTTCCCTTTCACTAATTCGTAATCCATACCAACAATGTGCACAATATATGATCAATAATAGCTATCTGATGAATTGTGGACGATAAACCTTAATAAAGGTCTATAGTGGTAATTTAGCTCGAGAAATATTGATTTTAACTTAAAATAATTGCAAAATGAGATCATCTGTGCTTTTCTGTATACTAGAATCAATTCCCATAAGCAGTTGTGGGATAAATGAAAGAACATTAGTAGCTACTTATAATTTGTGGCTGTGTATAAAGTTTTAAGTTGACGAGAGGAACAATTTCTCGAATTCCTTAGGTATGACATTTAAGCTAACTGTACTGAACGGACATAATGGAACTGAGAGGATATTTTTTATGTTGTTTTTTGTAGATTGTGAGACTGGGAAAAAGAAAACTCCTGAAGGTGAATCCAATCCACCTACTAAATTCAATTCAGTTGTCTTTATTTTGGAATTTTTCTCTTATCAATTACTTTAACTTGCATTACTACAATTAGTATACAAATAGATAGAGAACTGAATGAATGATTCAATCTAGCTTGCAAATTTTCTACTTAAATTTGCAATGGTTCTGGTACTTACTTTCAGTAGACGTTCTTTTTCTTTGTTTTACTAGATGATTGCGCATCTGTGTATGATTATACATACCTAATTAATACCTACTGTTACTCATGCCTATTATGCATAAGTACTACTAACAATTACAAATTAGCAACACTTAATTTATATTGACCACCCTTTCTCATATTCTAGCCCTGACCTCATCATCTAATTGTCTAATCAATGTTTATCTTCGTATCCCTAACCTCTATGACATAGTAAATACTTATCATCTCAGTATCATTACATATACCATATTATGCTATATACTTAATTAAAACCAACATTTATTTATGTAACTACTGCACGTATACTATGTACATGTGTGTAATGACGTTTTTTCTCCGTATGTTATAAGCATGCACATACATACCAATCGCTAATCAGAATGGCCGTCTGAGAGTACCCTTTAATTCGTAATGCTACATTAGGTGTAAAAGAATTCCTCACTTTCAAAGAAGGAAATGGTTATTACGGTGTTAAGGATGGCGAGGAAAAGGAAGTGTCTATAATTTAGAGATCACTAATGTGGAAATGAAAGTGGGAAAAATGATCCTGGCCACTGCAATGGTTTACACTGTGATTTATTGATCTGACTTGTTATGTTGTGCTGTAATTCCAGGGATAATTAAAAGCGATGAGATCCTCGTAATCAACGGAGCCATCGTTTCCGATCTGGATATGATGTACATTGAATCGGTGCTACAAGAGGAGCTTTCCCTCTGTCTAATGCTTCGTTCCTCCCGGACAGAACCTCCGGCCTTGGCAGCTGCTCTGGCGGCTGCTGATGCTGCTATTGCTCAGCTCGTATGTCCACCTCCACCTGCAGATCCTCTCGTGCTTACCGAAGATATCCTTAGTCACCTTATCGTTCCTGCTCCACATGAAAGTAAGTATTTTGCCAAATTCTCAATGCCAAATATCTACCATAGCAAATAATTCGGTTTTAGGTTTTTCGTGTCTTTTTACAATTCTCAAATGCCTACTGTCGGAACAAGAACTCCTGACGCGAGTTATTTTCTACGCCTTAGCTTCTTTATATCACACTACATATCTATATTTGATGTAGTATAGTGGAAAACCGCAAGGAGAAGGAATATAATGTACTAATGATATATAATAAAGAAGAATATGCGACTCAGTACCCGAGAGTTTTCGATTTTGAAAAAAGTCACTGGGCCATTAATGAATTTTCAATCCAATTTCTTAGTTTTAAATTTTTGGCCCCACATGACCGAAAATGTCGAAACAATTTAAGCTCTAGAGAAATTATTCTGTGGTACAAGGGAAGTTATGGAGTTGGAAAAAAATACCCCCCAGAGATTTAAAGCTTGTGGTAGGGTATATGGTAATGTCTATACTTAAAGCGAGGACTAAGGGAATACAATTATAGCGAGGGAAATACACTTGTTTTAAAAGTTTGAAAATGATTTTGATAAATGTATGTGCGTTTGTTAAACAAAATGTTTTATCTGAGACTCGGTGTCAGTGGGAAAAGTTGAAGTGTAGTTGAAAAAGAAGAAAGGAAAATGAATGTAGAGTTTGTTCAATAAGACATTACCTAATAGTAGCTACACATAAACATTATATAGCAGTAGGTATATGGCATTAGGAGAGATTGTTTTGGATATGGACACCATTTTGTTAAGGGAGCGAGGGAAGTGGAGAAAAGTCTGGAAACTAATGTGGGCGTGGAGAATGGAAATATTAGCATTATAGTGGCAGAAAGCTGAATAGAATGGTGAGTGAGTGAGCTGGAGAAAGCTGGTAGGGGAAGGAAAAGTTTGAGAGAGTAGCAAGTAATAAAAGAAAAATAGGTGAGCTGAAGACTATAGAATAGAAAGGATATATACTACGGAAGATATAATACAGAATACCTATATGTAGCACTTTACATATTATGTTCTACTTTACTTATCGTTGTGTGTGTAAGGTAACTTTGTGCTTTGAAAAAGAGCAGAGGTTTACTAGGTTTACTTAGTGAATGATGTTTTTATGTGAACAATGGTGTGAATGCATAGTTAAGAGTATGTAGTGTGTTTAAAAGAAAGATTTCACTCGGAGTGTGTTTTAGACTGATTGCATCTCTCTGGGAAAACAAGATGTAGATATCACAGACATTAGTTAAATGCAGGGTGGAAATATTAGTCAAAGATGCACAGAAAAGAAAGAATTGTTCTAAATGCACCCATTCCATTAGTGTGCCATCTTATCATTTAATGTGATGGGACTGGAAGAAAAGTTAGTAGTTTTGTTCTGCAGCCAGGACAGGACACCCCGTTTCTGGCAGAGAATTTAGTATGCAAGCGAAAATTATGAGCGTGCTTGTTAACGAAGTATATGTACAGATAATGCAATGTAATATCTTTATGAAGAACGTCATCTCTGAGAGAGGATTAGTTATTATGGCGGGTGGACTACATACTAGTTTGAATTGTCTTTGCTCCAGTAGACAGAAAGCACTAGCATTTAAGTACTTTGTAGAACTGAAGCAATGAAGCTATCATATCGACTTAAAAGCATGTCTATATTATTTCTATCTTTCCCAGATAAAGACTTGAGCCCTTCTGACACGGAAGAGATGGGAGGACACGCTTCTGGAGGAGAGAAATCTAGCGGAGGAAGAAACTCCAGAGCTGATTCCACGGAAATTGAAAACCTCCTTAAGGCATGTGGTGTTTCTCCATGACATTCCTATAAGCCCCCTTCTTTCTGTCTTAAATTATTGCTTAAAAATTGGTCCACATCATTACCCGGAGAATTTCGTGTATTAAGAATGCATAATCCCTACAGGGAGATTTTAAACATCTTGAATTATTTATAAGCAAAAATGTCTGATTCATTCTCTCAATCTTTTAGTGAGAGTTTCTCTAAATATTTCAATTCGGAAATAATTGGGGAGGATAGTCTAAATTTCGTTATTGATTTGGGATTTCAGTCAGCAGAGCAAGTGACTGGGTTTTGTCGGACCAAAGAGCGTGTGCTTAGAGGAGGCGGCCATCAACTGACCCATCAACAACAGAGCACAGGAAGCAGTCTGGGTTTGGGTGGCACTGACTCCCCGCCTGTAGTTGTAAGTGGTGGCAGCTCGCCAACTCATTCTCAGATCTCCCTCGGCTCCCGAGATGTAGAAAAGATGAAAAAAGTTGTGCTCGAGCTGATCGAAACGGAAAGAGCCTACGTGAAGGTGAGGCAGTCACATATCGGGCAGTGCGGACTTTATTATAAACTTTTCTTTTATCTATTTTCACTCAACCATCTTACGTCCACCATTCCAACGCTCTCTCATTCTACAATGGAGACATGTTTTTATACGCCTATGTATTTATTCACCATGTTTAGGTTTGCATATGCAAAATACATTTTTTTATTTAGTCTTACTAATCTTATTGAATTTCTAAGATTAGGATCTATTAGGCTTTATGTAAATTGTGTGTAATATATGGTCAAGTTTTAGTATCTTGGTCTACCAACGCCAGTTGGATTTATACCTCTGGGTCGATTAATCTTAATCTAACATTATATTACAGATGGTATACTTCCAATGTCTTGCAGATGTCAATTTTTAGTTTTATTTTTTAACATTTCATTAACATGATTTGCAATCTGATAACAGTGTCTGTTCCAAATTGTATACATCGAAACTGTATGGATGAAACACAAATGAAATTATTTGTAGTTATACTACTTGTAACACGATGTATGTACGTATAGTACTTTTTCTATTGTAATTCCATCAAAGGACTCGTTATTCCTTGTTTTTTCTGTTTTTCTCTAAGTATTCAGTGAAAGGCGAGATCAGGGATATTATTTGGTTTGTTTTATAGTATATATATGCAATAGTTACTTTACTTAAGCGATAGGCTGGTTTTAAGGTTTCTTTGAATAATTTGTAGGTAGAGGATTCTTGGCTGTTTCACTTAACTACACACAATGTATCAGTGAGTTTACATTTTAGCATTCGGTTGGTTGGATAAAATAAATGTGTCTGCATTGCACGCTGAATTGGTGTTCTCTGTACATCGGCAGTGAACTGTGTATTTTCGTACTCGAGTACTTTCCTTCGAGTTGAAAGATGAAAAGGGGAAATAAATAAAATAAAGCACTCTGCATACATTTTCTGATGTATTGCTGGCTGGAGAAAAAGACAAACTGTGTAAGGGACATGTATTTATAGTTTACAATTGATAGGTAGAGACTGCCTTATTTATGGATTTACCTCCACAGTCAAAGATCTGCATCAAACCGTCTATCGAATCTGCGAGCTACAGATAATCCTAAAGTAGCAATAGAAGGTGCTAGATAAATTTATTACGGTGGTTGAACCCGGGTTAAGTTCTAGGATCTATTATTCCAGTCACTGATAACAACTTGTAAAATACAGGCAGTATACTGATATAGTCATTTGTCAATGATTGTGGTGCATCTTCCATGGAAGAGTTTTATGAAGCTTTACGGCCACGGCTCGGTTACTATAAAAACACCGATAAAATAGTCTCCCAATACTCGGATCTTAATAAAACGTTTTTTATTCTCTATTCTACAAATACACAAAGCTGCATTAGAATCTTCTTGCTACTCTGTAGCTAATAATTCGATTACTTAACTATGCTCCAATTAATCTGGAAAAGTTAAATGATTCACCCCCGCAGCACGTAGAAGGGATTAAGGAAATTATGCATACATGTATGTAAAGAGATAGTTTGCATAGGATTCCATCATAAAACTAGAGAATACAATATATCTCAGTCTAGGAACGCATTCGTTGCAAGAATCTGTCAAAAGTTTGATACAAAACACCATTGAGTGGGATTTCTATTATTTAGGTGTGTATGTGGATTTAATAGGATTAAGGTATCATAACGCGTGATGTATTTCTATTGTTAATGAAACGGTCAATACTTTGTAAATTATTGGGATTAGGATGTATCTGTTAGGTAGTAGATCATTGCCAAGATAAATTGCATTCTAAAAATAGTGGAGACCAAAATAGCTGGATTGTGTAGTGTTGAAGGAAGATGTTGAAGATGTTATGTCGCTTCCTTTCCTATTTGTAAGTAAATGGTATGACGATAGTCGAGTCTTCCCTTTTGGGATAGTCCATGTAATTGAATGTTGGTATGTTGATGGGAAGAAGGAATAAAGTAATTGAAACTAAGAGAGATTTATTCGAGATATAAACGGATATTATGTAGCTATATCCAGGATTTCTTTAGTTAAGGGCTTTTGTGCACATAGTAGACTATTTGCATTTATTAGGCGCATATAAGTTGAAAAGCCATTGCAAGTATGAGATTAGCTAATGGGAGAGAGGAGAGAAGGCAGAGAAAAAACGGCGAAATGGTAAACATGTGTTGTTCAGTGATACAATGTCGTCGTGAGGTAGAGAGAGGTAGTAATAGGTATTTACAATGGCTGCACTAATAAAATAGCTAAGGATCAGAGCAATATTGCTGTGTACGTATTATAGGTGAAATATGTGTAACTTAAAAGTGAGTTCCGTTGTATTGTATTAAGTTTTCCCGTCCATGTTGTGCAAAGCAATCCCAAAGCGCGTTTGTAGAGTCCAGAGGGAGAAAGCGCTTTGTTGTACTCTGCTTTGTATTTACTTAATAGTAGTGATTTGGCATGGAAAGAAAAGAGGAGGAATTGGTGCTGGAAGGGATTTGTTGCTACTATGTATATACTTACGCCTACATAAATACGCGATATTACATTCCAGTGCTTAAATGGGAATTTCTCTAGTCTATATACTTTGTATATGAAAAAGGCAACATTTACTGTTATGTATGTATGTATTTGTAATCTAGAAAGGAATACCTATAATAGAAGTTAAGTGGAAGGGCCTTTATAAATAAACAGAACAGCTTGAGTCACAAATAATATGAAATGAGGGTTTTATGTAAGCGAGGGCACTCTTTTTATTTCTATAGCAGATAGTTAAAGAGAGACAGAGGGCACGTATACAATAAATAGTTACATATTATATAGTGTCTACGGAAAAAGCAAATAGGAAGACACGCCAGTATGCACTCGCCAAGGATGTTGAATGTAGAGCGACAGGCAGACACAGACGTTGAGACAAGACCGAGACAGAATCTCACACTCCCACTGCATATAAATTCTCTCGAAAGCTTAAATTACATAAACCATTGACAAAAATTTACGGGGACATTCCTGCTGAAATAATTAGCAATAAAAACGGCACCCCTTAATGCTTAGGCTCTTTGAATTTCCGTAGCGTAATGGGAAAGCGAAGCTATAAAATTTCTTTATTGATATTTAAAGTGTTCCCATTTCTCCTCGTGTAAAACCCTCTTCTTTTTATACCCACTTCTAACCAACATAACATTACTTATGATCAGCTTTATCTACTTTGTCGAAACTATAATCGAACTGCGACTATTCTCCTGGAAATTATCAGTACTGTGTACCATTGTATGCTGATTTGTTACTGCTGTCTGTACTTTTACATACAAGTAAGTGTATTTGTAGCACCCTATTGAAATTCTATGCAATTATAATTTTGCTGTCCCTCAGATAATCTCTGATTCATAATAATCCATCGGTGTAACTAAAACTAGGTTCAGAATGTATCAACAGACGATTATAAAAAGTCAATTTTATATCTATATGCGTGTAAGGGTAATAGAAATGCATATTAAATTAATGTAAAAGAGTCTCATGGACATTCTTAACCAGAATAATTGCTATATTTAACGAAAAAACCGAGAGTGTATGATTTACTGTACGAAAAATGGAGAAAGCTTGACTGTTTTAGATTATTAGTTGAACTGCATATAGTATCTGTACACTATAGCTACATAAGTAGTTTTAGACATTTGCTGTGAATTCTGTGGTTAACACTTATAACTGAGTAATAAGTATTTTACATTTGATTATAGAGGATCTCATTTATATTTCCTTATTCTTGGTAAAGTAAAGCAGTAAATGTGAGACGTAATGGGAATACTAAAAGCATGAGATGTGCATTAGTTTCATTGCATTACTTTACATTAAGTTAATGCAGAAATTGTAACAGGGAAAGTGTAAGCGTAACATTTAACATCTTAATTCGGTTATTTCTTGAGTCAGTGTTTTATTTTATTAGGGAGATGAGTTTCAGTTTGGTTGGGGTATTCTTAGTTTCTAGTAGTTTTATGTATGCAAGTAGTAAGTTGTGTTCTTTTACTTTTAGCATTTGACCTGCCTCCTAGAGCAATACTTGGAGCCGTTGAGGCATGAGAATTTTCTCTCAACGACGGAAATGATGGCCATATTCGGGAACATTAGGGAAATGGTGACAGTGCAACGAAGATTCTTACGAAGTTTGGAAGGAGCTTTAGAATCAGAGCCGCATCTCGAGTCAATAACACATCCATCTGATTTCAAAGTGAGTTTTATTTCTAGTCTACGTAGATTACATTATCCTCTTCAGTACCTATTCCCTTTTTATATACATCTTTATCTTCCTGAACTACACTATCTTTAGTATGTATCTACTACGAGGGGACGCATAAATAAATGACTACTGCGATGAGAATGAATGAATTCGTTTTTATTACATTTCTCTCTGTATCTCCTCGTTTAGTCCTTTTTCTGTAGTTCTGAAATAAATAAATACCTTATCTTACCTTTATGCTTTGCCAAAAATGTACAAAATATTAACGGACAATGACAAGTAAATAGCATTTCATCTACTATATATATATTTCCACTCGTGTAAGCAACACACACAAGTTACTTAATATTATGAACCATTTTGTTACTTCTGAGATGAAACTTTTATATGTACTAATATAGCGTACCATAATAATTTGTAGATATTCGAGTTGTGCCTTGTCAGCTAAAAAGCAAAAGACTCCTTTCTGTACACAATGCTTTCGCTGTGCTGAGCCGAGCTCACAATTTACAACAACAGAAAGGAGAACAGACACAGATGCTTATACTTGCCTTTATTGCATTTTTCTCTTTAGTCCGAGTTTCATGAATAAAAAATGAATTGCTTTTTCAGGAAATTCTATTGAAAATCGCATCAGCCTTCTTAAGCTTTGCTGATCACTTCAAATTGTATTCTTCGTTTTGCGCGTCGCACTCCAAGGCTCAAAAACTCCTTCATCCCGTCGAGGGCAATCAGTCTCTGCAACAGTTCCTTGCTGCGAGAAATCCGCGACAACAGCATTCTAATACTCTCGAGTCTTACCTGATTAAACCTATTCAACGAATTCTAAAGTATCCTTTGCTCCTTCAACAACTCAGAAATCTTTGCGATACCAATACGGACGAGTACCGCAATCTTGTCGGTATGTTTTTAACTTTATAATCTTTGAAAACCCCCAGTAATTTATGGATGTCATATTTATGCCATAAAAATATAGTATCAGTTTAGACCAATGCAGATTAAATGAACACAAGACTGACCTAATGAATTAATTTAGTTTTTTGAAATGTTAACACTAAAACTTTGCAGGTATTGATGATGCAAAGGAAATGTAATTAATATCTGAAAATCTTTTGAAGTTTGACTGTCTGGTTAGAATGAGTAGCGGACTTTATTGTCAGATGCGTAATATCTGATTAAAATGCAAGAGGTGAAAGGAAAGAGAGAAATCTTTGTTTAAGTGAGTGTCCTTGTAAACGCAGATGCTCTGCAGTGCATGGAGAGAGTGGCGGAGCACATAAACGAAATGCAAAGAATTCACGAAGAGTACGGAGCAATCTTTGAGCATCTGTTTCGACAACATCAGAAAATGTGCAAAACGCAAATCGACCTCAGTCCTGGAGATCTTCTTCATTATGGAGGAGTGGAGTGGCTGAACATTGCCGACTTTCTAGGCAAAATTAAAAAGGGTCTTGAACTGCATGCCATGTGCTTCGTCTTCAGAACGGCCGTTGTCTTCTTGTGTAAGGAGCGACTCCGACATAAAAAGAAATTAATGGTATGACTCTTTTCTATTTCTCAGCTCTTCTGCATCTCTGTCTTCACTTTTCTTTTACTTTTCCTCAGTTCTACGGAGACGAAACTGTCCCCTCTTCCTTTCTCTCCGTTTTTCCGATTGTATTTACTCCAACAAAACTCGAGTTAACTTAACTTTGTACTATTTCCCTTTCATGCTTGCGAACTATTGTATGCCCTATGATATTTCCTATTGTTCACCAAAAACCCTGAATGATATCTATCTGTCAGGAGAAGTGATATCTATTTTCTCCCTTCCATATTATTTCTCTGATAATAGTTCCAGGCTATAACCATCGCAGAAGTTGATTCTGACTTGACAACGCTTGACTTTACATCTAGAATGTCACTGCAGCTCAACATAACAAAGAAATTTCCGTATGTAGACAGTTCGTTCTGCAATGTCCACAGTAGTTTTTGTCTTTCTACACATTGTATGCATATATCCACTTTTTGCGTCGTAGTATTTACTGCTATAAAAAGACGCGAACAGAGGTACCCCTATTATTGATATAACATTTCCACCTATTTACCCAAGTCATGATCACGGATATATGGAATCATTATTTTTATGCTCCTCGAATCTGGTTTTCAAAAAATGTGGAAACTAACACCTCTGATTGGTATCGCATTACACTTATTTTTAACGAAGCCATTATAGAAATTGTCTTTACCAAAGTATCTCCGTGTCTGAATCAAAATAATTGCTTTCATTTTCCCAGACGATACTTGGGGTGTTTCTAGGAATTATTATTGTGATACGAGGAAATGAGATTCTTTCTTAAGCCCAGCTTTGTGGTTATTTTTTTGCGCTCCGTGGTCGAAAGCCCACGGAGGTTGCATGCGGTTTTGCAAACTGAGCCAGAGCCCCTTAGGACAAAGTTATAGGTACAGTCAGTACTTTTTAAAAGATGTAATAGTTTTGAGAAAAAATGTCCATTTAGGTATATTTTTGCGATTAATGTAGGTGCTTAAAGAACTCTCTAGTTTTTACCAGCCATGACCAGTTTCTAAGTCCTTGGGCAAGTGTTTACTAAGAATGTATCTCGAGAATACAATTTTTGTCATCAGTTCAAGATAGATTTGAAGATGTAGTACAATTATCTGGATGTTATTATCCACTTCGTTCCATTTCCTTTCTAAAATGCTGACAACGCATATCATGTATCAGATTTGTTAGTTTTCTTCTCACAATAATAGATAGGCGAAAATAGAATGCTGAGATGTAGAGAATTGTGTTAACGGCCTTCCATTAGATTCTGTCTTCATCTGACTTAAGTTGAGCTGATTGTGAGAGAGATGTCTTTCTGAATTTCCTCTTTGTTTTTACAGTCAGTCGACTCGGTCCACTCAACTTCACTACCAATCTGATGTTTGTAGGAGTTGATTATTTTCCTAGCCTTCTTCTCTGATGTTATCCTACCCTGTCGAGAAAACAAACATTGTTCCATGTAGCTATATTATGTACACTAGCTATATATGGAGTGTGTACATTGTGCTAAAATCTATTTTAAATTAGAGCAACCTAAGTTGAGATTGGAAACTTGGTGTCTGTGATTGTCTTTCTGAGAATCACATTAATTATCCTGGACAAATTGTTGACAATTAAGATAAAAACTAGAAAAATGATTAGCTTGAAGCTTCTCTGTCAAGAATGATGTTTTCTATCTTGGAAAATGTTTGTTTTCCTAACTATTCCTACCCTAAAGCCAGGATTCGAGTTTCAAGGACAGGAATGATATTTTAAAAGGAAGAAAATTCTTTTATTTGTCTTGTCATATTTCTGTAGATAGCTAATGACATTTTCTTTTGTGTCCCCAGGGCTCAACTTCTAAAATCTCTGACAAATCGGAGGTAGAGATAATTCGATATCAAGTATTGATTCCCGTGTCAGAAGTGCAAGTAAGACAAATCGGGGACCCGAAGAACCCTGACGCAGAGTCGAATGGACCCAATTACTCGTGGGAGTTGGTTCATTTGAGAAATCCAACTCAACGACGTTCTGAGAAGATCTACTTACTCTCAAATTCCACTGGAGAATTCCGTAATGCATTTTTGCGTAATATTCGACAAATCATCCGGGAAAGTGTTCGCAACATGAGCTTGCCTCCGAGAATCTCTGATTCTTCGGGTGGTATTGGTGATAGTAGCACTGGTACGCGATCTCACTATGCCACCCCTGAGGGCTCCGAAGTCCCTGAAAGATCTGCTCACCGCTCTCAAGCACAAACTTTGGGTAATTTTTATTTTCTTTACTTTACTTTTTCTAAATCTTTACTGAAGATAACGATGGACGATGACCTATTATCATCACATCAGAAAAATGTTCTAGGAAAATGAAAAAAATGGGTGAGTGTTGAAGGGTAATAAAAATAATTGGTAGATAAAGTTTTCCGCAAAATTTTCGCGTATTGCCTCAATGTTTTTGGAACAGAATTTCCATTTCTCTTTGTCATTCTGAAATTAATTGCTTTATGGGAAAATCCTGTTAATATGACATATTCAAATATTGTTATTGCACTTAGGGAAGTAATGAAAACAGAGAATGATAAATGAAAATATAATTCTAGGGACTTGACTAAAGTGGAAATCCATTTTGGTGGATAAACTTTGTAATTTATTATATGTAATAAGATTTGGTAGGTAGGTATTAAGAAAAAGTTGGGAGAGATACAAATAGAATATAATGTGCTTAATTCTTGTATCGATTGCTCAGTTTTCGCATTGCATTGTGCTGTGGGATTCCCATTGGAGATGGGAAGGAGTTAACCTGGCAGGAGTTAAATTTCATTGTGCTATTACTATTGCATCGCAGTGAGGAGAACAGAAGAGTTCGCTGGAGAATTTATTGAGTTTACTTTCGCACTATGTCCTTTCTACACGTATGTAGTAAATAAAGAATGTATAGGCTAGGTACATAGTGCACATAATATTAGTTAGTAGGGCAGTGTCTATAAAATACAATAGTGCAGTGCCATGTCGTAGAGAACAGAGCGTGACTTGGACACAATGCAAGTTTTAGTGAGAATGAAGTCTGCTCTATAGTCTCTGTAGCAGAGAGCAGGAGAGTGAGATAAAAGGAAATGAAATTGGTCTTCGGCTTCACATCCCGAGTATTCAATCTCATCCAATTCATTCCATCTCATCTGCTCAATTGAAGCCGACTTTCTTCAATCTACAATCTTCCCAGGGAACAATAATTTACCTACATGGTTGTACATTTGAAGTTGTTATACTTTAGTTTCTTTTTCAAAGTTTTCCAGCACCATTATGGTTGAATAGTACCTAAAGGGAGAAATAACAGTAGGGAATTACAACCTAGATATTTTATTTCATTTTCCAGAAAAGAGGAAACGTACGCCTACGCTAGAACAGTGTTGTCATCAATATGAAATGAGATTCTATTTAGTATTGTGCTACGTAGAAACATTATGTAAATATGATTTTTCATGACTTCCTGCTATAAAGTTATGAATTCTCTATCAAATGCTTCTTTTAATAGGATTTTTGTAATCCTTTTGATGATGACTTGTGTAATATTTATAGGTATGACTTGTTCTGGTGTATGTTTATAAAATATTTTTGGAATTCGGGTCGTTTCAAGTTTATATGTACTAAAAGAATGTGTTGTTTGTTTATCAGGACGAAAGAAGCCTCCGAAACCTCCACAAAGACATTCCGCGGGTAATCTAGAGGTAGGATCTGCCCGGCTGAAGTCACAGGAAAGCTCGGACAGTAGTACAGGCTTTCGGGGACGGAGCAAAACGATGAGTGATGCTGCAAACACAGGGAGCACTAAAGAGAACACAGATTCAGAAGAAGGCGGGATTGGCGTGGCAAGAGAAATGCGAGAAATGGGCATCACAAGCGGCTCCACGACAATGCCCCGGATGAAAGGAATGTTGGGCAATACTCCGAACCATCTGACTCTGAGTACCACGTCTACATTGTCAGCCGGCAGCACTGGCTCTGCTGCTAAGCTCATTCAGGCTTCCTCCAACCCAGGACGTTGTCAAGCTCCTCCTCCTCTTCCAGAGCCAAGTAAAATGCTCAAGAATACATAAATATATGCTCAACAGTTTACAGGAAATGACTTTTGGATATTTGGTCATAAATAGTGTAAGAGTTGTTTTTGTTGTTTTGCAGGCTCACCGATATGGAAACCTCGAGAGTCTGGTTTTGACTCGGCAACGTTACCCCGAAAATCGGAATCCTCATCGCAGTCCCAACCGCAACCGGGTCCTTCGACAGCTGTTCCTGGTCCTAGTAGTTCTTCCACTGCCGCGACTAGCAGCACGAAATCTGAAACTTTGCCACGACAGTCTCGTTAATTATTCACGTATTATTACATTACCTGCTATATATGTACGTACTAATGTTTAATTGTTACAATTCCTTATCATCACACTATATATGTCTTATCAATTATTAACTACTCGGTAAGCCAATCACAGTCTTATAATAATGTAATTGATGTGTGTGTAGTTATGGATTAATTCACTTAATCAATTAGCAGATCCGCATTGTATACACATTACATTCAATTACATTCAATTACTATTACATTATTGTATACACACACACGATAAAAATCTGTCTCAATTCAATCCAACTAAGAACTTATGACTTTACTCAATTAATTACTATAATGTTGCAATTAATATGGTAAAACTTACATACGTTCTTAATACACCACATTATACATACTTGTTAACCCTATCAATAATGTCAAGCCATATGTAATATATGTAAGCAATAGTATCAGTCACGTGCTAAATACTTAATATGTATTGTAACAAATGTTACTCATTCGATCCCATTGTATTACTACTATACGTAATTGTATGTACTTATGTATTCATCTTGTGTAATTTGCTTCCTTATTAGTACCTTACCTTCCAGGCTACTACCTAAATATCTAAAATCTACCTACTTGTTACAATTAGAGTACAACACGCGAGCACACAAGGAAATTTAATAACACGAAACTTTTATACAAAAATTAACTATAAGTATACATACTAATACATTAATAATACGAAATAAATATAAATTCACTCAAAAGATATCTTACAGTAAGATAGTTATGATATGTAAGGCAGTAGAATGCTATGAGGATACTAAAATTGTTACATCCATGTAAAAACAGTCGGGGTAGCCTTTTAGTTCAGTGGTTTATAGATGACTGACTATCATTTCCAGTTTGTCAAAATTTGGTAATCTATACCAATACGTGATATTATTTATTTTTGTTATAATTAACAGGACAGGTTGATTTCTATTGTGAAAGTGTTCATTTATATTTAGGCTAATTTTTTCACGTTTGTTTTCATATAATGGTTATTTGTGTGGATTTAACATTTCGGAGATATTATGTAAGTCAGAAGCCCAAAAGAACCTGAAACTGTTGAATATTATCATAATGTTGAAAGTTGAACAGGACTAAGTAATCAAAAGTGAAACTAACTCTAGATGTTATTTTCCCCTTGCTCAATACGGAAAACTGAATTGAATACCGAAGTATTTCGATTATGAATAACTAATACATACATAGAATATTATGTAAAATTAGATTTTCAAATTATTACTAAAATACAATTGAATTGTTAGCCATGTATGTACTGTGTACATGTTAAGTAACATATTATGCTTAAAAACTGCTACAAAATGACTTGACTACTATTCCTAAGTAAATAATTAATGTTGTAGCTTGTAGCGGTTTGATTTCCAGTTTTTACATACAAAATGGAAAAAAGTATTCAAAATCAGAATTATAACTCAAATCTATATTAATTACTACCTCCTCTCCTATGTATCTGGAAAGGTAGTGACAAAAGAAACCTGTCTGTCAAATGATTGCCAAATTTGCATGGGTCCTTGCTGAAATTAATTTTTGTGTTAAAGTATAACTTATATGTATATGTACTTTAGCTGATTAGCTCTACTTCATAGGAAATTATATAAGCACCTAACCTAAGTAATGAACCTTAGATTAAATTAAGCAAGTAATGAGTAGCTTTAAAAATTGTACAACTAACTCCCTTAGAAAGAAGTAGGTGAAACATAACATAAATAAAGGAATACCCAGTTATTAGGCACATAAATTACACACACACTGCAAGTAGGGAATTGTATTCTATCAATCAATTATGTATTTAGAAAAAATACATTGCTAAAATTATATCTGTACAATGAATCCCAAGGTATACACTAATAAGTATATATGTACAATAGCTGTTAGATAATTAATTACTAAATGTAAAAGCACTTTAGTCTGTACGGAAAAACTTATGTGGCATCACATGACATTACCTAAACAGTATTAACATTGCATTGTATATCTGAATTGGATTGGATTATCGTATGCATACAGGATGTAACATACTAAATTGCTAGCTTTGCATTGGATCACGTAAACATATGTACGAAATAAGCAACAGTCTTAATCTAATTGCAATTAAATACAATACAATTTAGTAGTAAAGTGTAGAAGAACATGTAAACAATGTTTCTTGTAGAATTAAATTAGCTTTACATATACTTATTACAATCACAAGCTTACAAAATGCCATTTACATGGGAATGAGGTTGTAATGGGGGAAAGATAGAGTCGTAAGATTCTATTTAGCACATTAGAGCTGGATTTACATGTAAATGTGTATTTTAGTCAAAGAATTACCCACCCGTATCTGTATGCAGCCAATAATCTGATGCATCTTGCACTGTACTGTAATCTATTAAATTGTATCGTGTCGGCATTAGGACGCATATACATACTACCTACTTATTGTTAGTAATATTACTGTACGTATGAACATGTTATTAAAATAAGGAATGGGGAAATGTGAAAAGGTTGTGATGACGAAACTAACTGCGGCTAATCCTATGGAGTACAGTAAAACCAAATACAAAAGATGAGCATAACTATCTGTAAATTAATCTATGTAACTACCTATACACGATTGAGTAAACCAAAGACTTTAGTTATGTAGTGATCTAATGCACGAGAGTGTAGTACTTAGACAGAGACACACTGACAAAACAGTTACAGCCGAATCAAACCAAAGCAACTTTTAAAAAATACGTAAAACAACGGAGTGAATGATTGCAGTACCTAGATTACATTATTATTACACACACAAACATCTACATACAGATAAAACATGATTATTACTTGTTGTAATATACATTGGCGAATATATAAGGAATGCTTTACTACTGTCTGGAGTCAAACAAATTGTAAATTATCTAAAAGGATTCCGTTTAAATAAGCAAAACACGACAAAACATGAAATAATATACATACTAATTAATTATGTTCCATGGTAAGGGAAGGGTAAGCGTACTAAGTAGTGCAGAGACAACGGTACACTTATAAAACAGTGTATATGCTAAATTAATTATTAAATTGATAAGTAAAATACATATTACCTAATACAAGTAACGCTAGGGAAAATAATACTGATGTGATTGATTCATTTACGGTTGCAGTTGACTGTTTACTCATTCATTGTTTGATTGTATTGTATTGTACGAAATACAGTCAAATAAAGTGAGCTAACCTAAATTCAAAACTGGGTCATACTTCTTTTGTGTCATCACAACTTTCTACTATATCTATAAAATCTGCATTGTCCATCTTTCCTTGACTTTCAAACAATGGATTCCAATTTTACTTTTAGAAAATAGTGAGAGTATTTTCAGATATATTCCCATTGCATCATAACCTTAGATTCCTTTACTACTTTTTACATGTACACTTCAAACTTCTCATTTCCAAAATGGCATCTCAGACTTTCTTCCTACTGGCCATTTTCTGTGGAATCATTTTTTTAATTTCCGGTACAGTCGCATATTTCTAATTTTAATCACATTTTTGAATGCATGCTAATAAACTCGATTTTCAGGTCAAATTGTTCGGGACGATGATTCAACTACACCAGTTCCGGCCAGAGCTGTAGGAACAAAGGAGATACTGCTCGCGTACTCGATAGCTTGCAATAGAGCACAAATTGAGTTAGACAAAATAAAATGTGCGTCTACGCTAGAAGAACCAGATAATGTGACTTATCACATTGTGGATGAGCAAAATCAAATGCTCCTTGAATCCCTAATTCACAGCTATGTGCGTAGTAATGAATCAATACCTGATTTCGAACCAGTCCACGCTTTCAAACTCTTAGCAAAAACTCTGGACATTTACAGGAAACTGTGTCCGGAGGTTAGCCCAAAATTCATAGACCGAGTTGAGTATCTTTTTAAAGTATTGCACTATCGTTTCGCCTCCACGAGATCAGAATACTTCGTAGATGTTGCTAAAGATGTACCTTGGATTGAGTCTATTTTGGAAACCTGCTCCACGCAAAGTCAACCTCTGCACTTTATGATGGACCCTTGTAAGGACGCGGTAAGACTAAATAAATATTCTTAGAGTAAAAAATTGTTACTCAAATATTTAGGAATATAAATCATGAACTAATAAGAATATATTGTTCAAATCTAAGATTCTAGGTCGTAAAACCCAAAATATGAGTTTCATTTGCACCACATTTGATGAAGAGACTAACTATCAGGTGTATGACCCTATTTTGGACTCTATATGGAATATGATTAATGCAATCAGAGCTGGGTGCTTTAAATACTTCCATGGAAGTTACCTCATGGTAATTTTTAAATTTTTAGTAGCAATGTCCACGAATTACCCAAAAGTTGTTGAGTGTGTATTATACCTACTGAACCTTGAACGGAAAATCTGGTATGGGAATTCTAGCAAATGTCTCAGTTTCCAGCGAAAACATCAAAATTGTCTATATGGCTTGATTTAAATGAGCCAAATGATGAAGTGTATTTCACAAGTGCCGAAATCTTTTAAATCAAGCCATATTCAATGAAATAGACAAGTCTACATGGGTGCAGACGTCCTTGGAGTACAAAAATGTTCTGTAATACATACATAAGCCCAATACTGAACTCTGATCATCTTACGAGTTCGTTGAATTCGGAAAATGAGTTGAAAATGGACATTAGTTGTCTACATTTTTAACCCGATAGTACACGCGACAACATTTGGACAGCCATGTATATTTATGTTATTAAGGATAAGCGCAGCAGTTGATAAATTGATACTAATTTTAAAAAATTGCTCATTCAGTGGCATCGCTACTTTTTAGCTCTGATGGACACTTTTGCTCCTACTGTCCAAATAAGATGGTAAACTAATATGGAAAATTAATTACTTAAATATTTTAATCGAATGCATCAAACGCAATGTTCATCCATGTAGTACTAATTCGTGAATTGACTCCTTAAGGAATGCCCAATTGGAAAAAAGACCCTTTTGGGGCGCTTTATTGGGTCCAAGATATCGCATCGATTTATCTAACATGGAGAAATGCAGCCGAGTCATTAGAGATGATTCTGAACTTAAACCATTCAACATCTCGATTGGTAGAGGACAATTTGTTGCGTATGTAAGGATGTTGGGAGCTGAATAAACAATTTACAGAAAATATATTTACATTTACGTATTGTATTCCATATCTCATGCAAACATATACAGCTCAAGTACAATTCAAGTTGATACAGTACAACTCAAGTTGATAATTATTTTCATAACAATCATATCCATGATTGTAAGACATTATTTTCATAATATTTGCAACGTTTTCACGAGTACTTTAGATTAATAGCTCATTAAAAGCTGTTGTTTTAAAAAGCAGAATGCATTAATTCATAATGACAATTTTATATCTTGAATTTATAAAACATTTTTAAATGGCAAATACATCTTATGGCAAAATGAAAATACACATACACACTCAACACACTACAATGGCAGACGCTTTCTTATCACCTTACGACTTTAGAGTTACGATCTGAGTAGTCACAAAATTAGAAAACATCCAAAACGACTTCAGCATCTTTGATGCATTACAGACAGCACCAGAGATAACTTAAAATACTTTCGACCTAATTGGCTTGTCTTTGGATTCTGATTGGTAAATTTTCAGAGATTATAATGATTTCGTTAACCTTAATGAACTACTCATTACGTATGAAATGTTTGAAATCCTACAGCATATCAACAATGCTTTCTATGCCCGAATCTAACTAAACTGAAGATTGTGGACCTAATAAATCTGATGTAAAACTGCGGTACCAAAGAATGTCCCAAGCTGTCATCAGCGACTACGATTTCAAATTCATTTTTAGTTGCTTTATGCTACAGGTAATAAAGTTAATGAAAGCACAATCAATTGCAATCGACTGAAAAATGCAATCGACTGTCTCTAGCTCAACACTATATTTCAAAGTGTACTGTGGGAATTACGGGGCGAGAGACTTTTCTAAAGTGTTACCGTGGAGCAAGCCTCTTCTGATTGGCCAGTTTTTTGAAATTCTTCAATTTGATTGGTTATTTCCATGCCAAAATTCT
>JABASH010001468.1:0-25940 GCA_019776445.1 Tomocerus maximus | reverse complement strand
TCGAATTACAGAGAATGACTGTGAAAAGTGTGGCAATAAGTTTTAAATTGGCAGTTTTGAATGTTTTGAATAGTGAATCAACAGTGTTTTTGATGCTGGCTAAATTACATAGCATTTACTGCACTCAAGAGTTTGGGCTCATTTGAAGAGAAATGGGATGATTTCCTTTCCCCGTTCAAACGCTCAATTGACTCGACCATATTGATTCTTATCAAAAGCAAGGCAAGACAAGTAGGAAGGGGAAAGCTTTCTAGTTCACTCAGTCAGAGTCGACTAGGTAGGTTATTCGTGTGGAGTTTGAATGCGATCGCGATTGTGACCATTTCAGTTCCAGTGTTAAATGTGTCAGTTATTACGATGATGATAACTCTAATAGTACTATTTCTTTACTGTTGAAGGGTGATACTGGTAATAGGTTAGCGTACATAAAACCCTTGAGAATGTTTCAGTAGTTTATTACAGCTTTGTTAAAAATAAATTATTTTCTCCGTGCAATAAGAAATGACGCAATGCTCTGATTTTATTCGCTAACAATTTCCTCAAGTATTTACCTCTATTAAAAAGTTATAGCTCAATCAAAGATTATACGAGCTTAAAAATTACCACGAATTCGTGAATATGCGCCTGTTTTATCGCATCTAATGACATAAATAGAATTTTTATTGCTGATAACTTAATAATACACTTCAAATGGGCGAGTGGATCAATAAAAAATATTGATTTTCACCTCCGAATGCTATCTGTAATATATTTTATGCTAATATTAACTTTAAAGATGCTTTAGTACCTTTGAAGTCCAAAGACCTTTGGCATTCCTTAACAATAATCCAATACTCATGCAAGAAATTTAACTTCCATGAATTCTGTAACTTAATGTACAAGATATTTAGGTGTTCATTATTTATTTAGATATTCTAATGTGTGCTCAGAACTTATAATGAGATGTAACTTCATTATGTAGTTGTTATGAAGGATAATAAATACGCAAATAGCGACGGCTGTACAATTTATGAGATTACTAAGAATGATGTGCTGTCTAATTCACGAGTTTACTAGTTAGCAGCATGAAATATACATAGATAAGCATTTTCAGAGCGCAAGTTTATTTAGATGACTTTGCACTTTGTTTCCAATATATTCCAGGGATTTTGCTGTGTGCCGACTGTTTAAACTGCAACTGTGGAACTATCTATAGTATTTCAACCCTTAGTTCAACTCTTTGTATCCCCTACGGATATTTCTGCAATCTTTATCTCTCACTTCATGCATCATGTCGATATATTAGTAATACCTGTCGGTTGTGCGCACACAGATTTACTTCCCTGCACCTCATTCTGTATTCCTGAATGAATTGCCTTACAAATTGAAAGTGAATACCTTATCTGCAATATTATCGGCTGCACATGCGAGAAGTATTACAAAGCAGGGAAGTGCGGAAGAGAGTTCAAGAGCAATTTCCGTCATAAACTATGCAGTCTTTTATATTCACGTACTCCAAATATACAAATTGCTCTACTGATTATGTAAACTGAAAATAAACTACAGAGTATGTATATGAACTAATACACTTAACATTACAAGTATCACAGACACTACGGCTCCAGTATCTAGTCCAGATGCTTACACACTGCATTGATTTACGACTAATTCTGTCAAAGAGTGTTCTGTTCACACTGTTATCTTGTATGTAATGTAGCGTGGTTTTACTGGAAGGGGAAATATATTAACAAGGGTATCTGCTATATAGAAGTTTATATAAACGCCTAGTGTACACGTATGAATATAAATAGATAACAGATATGGAATAAGAGGATACTTAAATAAAACACTCGCACGTGTTACTGCTCCTTTTCCACCGGCACTATACACATGGTCATAGCGGTGGGACGCTAATAGGATGTGTGAAACTATAAGTGTTAAAAGTTAAATGAAGATCCTTCGGTACTTTTTTGATTTCCTTGTCTGTCTATACATATTCAATGATGAGTCAATAGAAAAAATTATCATTCTTTCAAACATAATGGACATGGATCATGAAAACTTATGACAAAATCGTTACCCTTTTAAAATGAGTTACAATCTGTTTTAAGTAAAGCAGACTTGTTTAAGTAAAGATGCCATTTCTCAGCTTTTGACTTTTAAAAATATTCCAAACTTTTTCTGGGTGCAAAGATTTATTTCTTAACCGTTACTTTTGTCAGTAGGTTTTTATAAACTGTAGGAATTTATAGTTTCATGTTTTTTTAGAAATATTCCTAACTTTTTCTGGGTGCAAAGATTTATTTCTTAACCGTTACTTTTGTCAGTAGGTTTTTATAAACTGTAGGAATTTATAGTTTCATGTTTTAGACTTCCCTTTTCCATATATGGACATGCGTGTTTGTGTATGTTTACAAGTAAGTTACGAGGAAGTGAGTGTAATGCAATTTAATGCAATACTTAGGTATACTTTAATATTGACTTCGTGACTTTGTTGCCTTGAGTCAAGCTATTGCACTTCCATTTTCAGTAATGGAGGATGTCCTCGAAAGTTTGCCAAGTGAAAGGATTTCGCTTTCTTGTTTTTACTAGGAAAAGTTGGTACGACTAAGGGAGTTGTAAGTATTAGGTATACTATGAAGGTATTAAGGAGCCAGGAACGAAATGACTTCGGAGGAGACTGTAGGATTAGCACAGTACATAAACCACAAGACTTGTGATGAGTTGCAGCGAGATAAATAAGTTGGCTCCGAATGCAAATGGAAATTACTAGTTAAACAATTTATGTAGCGTCAGTTTATGAGGCATATATCCAGTAAAAGAAATTCTAAGCATATTTTTGTAGGTTTACCTTTTCTGGTTACAGTTCCTGTCACGAATGTTGAAGGAGTTTTGGGGAGCCGGGGGAAACTTCATTGTGACGTCCGTGTGCCAACAAGAGAGGACAAACTTCATATGGTCCTTTGGTTTAGAGATAAAGCCTCCGGAGAACAACCTATTTACAGGTAAAGTAAAATGTATCATCTAAAAGCAAATAATATTTTTGTGTAAATATAGATATTTATTTTTATATAAGTATATCTATGTAGATTTTTCTATTCTCCAAATTAATTTAGTTGTTAAAAGACAAGCAACTAACAGAAAAGTTTAGAGAAGTGTAATAGATTGCAATTTTGTGTTCAAACTTGCACAATTACTGTTTTAAGTGTAGAAATGCAAATATCTGTTTTCTGCATGGGACGTAAAAGCCAACAGTTTCAGTAATGTTAGGGAATAGGAGAAAATTTGATATTTATAAAAGGTGAGATGAAAACAGTTTGTTGCATGCAGCGTCGGTTTTTATCTGACGTTATGTTTATGTAATGCATAATGCAGTGTTCAGAGAGTGTGAGTAGAGCTACATATAACGAGCCATAACGGTCAGTGTAACCTAATGTATGGATATTACACCTAGAGTTTTACGAGGATTTTGTCGTAAGATTTGTCTTTGGGGAACAACTGGAGAGGAATTTATCGGAAAATGGAACTGTTAGAAGGAGAAAGGACACATTTGTAGTTCTATTAAATGGTACTGTAGCACTTGCGTAACTACAAGTACTGGAATAGAGAAGAGAAAATGAAGGCAATGCCAGTATCATTAATTTCTTTTGGTGCGTTTAGGAGTGAATAACAAAATAATAACAGTACAAAGCAAATAGAGTGAGCTCAAATTTTTCATCATGCTACAAAAGGATAGTATCATATTCGCTTGTGTGCGATTCAATTTAAATGGGAGTGTAGAAAGCATAAAGTCGTAATTGCCTATTAGTTATTTATAATTGACTGTTATTTCAGGGAAACTGATAAATATGACCGCGAATTAGAGGTTAATGGTCAACACAAATTAATAAGGCACTGATTGTGAGCATGCAAATAGAGCTAAATATTTATGAAGCTATAAAACTGGAGCGAAGGAAATATTAGAGATTATTTATTGGCAGTAGCTGCAAGAAGGTTTTCAAATTGCAAGTCAGGCTAGTAATGTAGATAACTGAAACATTATTTGCAAAGCAAATCCACATTTATGAGAATAACGCCATATTTAATGAAACTTTACCCTAAAATTCTAAAATTTAGTAACTTGTAATAATAAGCCTTTGTTGTTCTAAGAAGCGATAAGTAGTAGAAGAAATTGCAATGGTAGAGTTTACAAGAACTGTTGTCGAGATTATGAAAGGATTTAGTATTGAGATTGGATTTGAATAGCATTGATTTGGAATGATGCAGGGAAAAGCCGTTTCACATGCTATTGGCGAATTTAAAGTACTAAAAGCAAGTTTAAATAATTTGTATCTTGTTGTGATATGTATGAGTTTTTTTGCGAGTGCCTGCAGTAGAGTGTAGTAAAATGGAAGAGAGACAGGAAAATGTGTACATAAAAGAAGGTAACCGTAGCAGAGTGAAAGTCGAAAGTTTTGAGCAGTGCCCTCCACATACGCTGAAGTAAAAGTCAAGTGAACTCCAGTCAAGTCAAGACAAATCAAGTTGAGCCTACAGCATAGTAAGATGACTGAGTTTACTCTTCTTGAATACTAAAGTGAAAGGATCCAAGAACAATGTATTACTTTAACTAAAGTGAAGAAACTTGAATGCAAAGTGAAAGCCATGGCAAACCGTGCAAATATATTATAGTAGGAGAGTCTCGCTCTCTGCTCTAATGCAACTTACGGTACAAGTATTGAGTAAAATGGAAAGAGTTCTTTGACACTGACACGTTATAGTAATGTATATGAGTAATAGCGTATGTTTCATCTATATGTACTAGTGTGCATAGTAAACAAGAGTATATTACGTATAAATGTATATAGAAAGTTGCTCAAATAATGGTGGAATGTAGCAAAAGCTACAGGAGTTAAGAAGCCAAAAGGCACAGACATAAAATAGTTGATTCTGAAATGCATAACTACACAGAGTCAGAGTAGCTGTGTCCTAGATATGGTTTTATAGGGTATTATGTATATGGAGAAAGGCAGAGTAGTGGGCCTATTCTATGACGAGTCAATTTGGAAGTAGGAGGCGAGGACGTAGATGTGATACCATAATGTCTTTGTAACACATACATATGTGCATGTATATGAGTAATCCAAGTTGACGTAGCTCCGTGAGGAGTTTTGAGTTTGGTCGGGTGTGTATGTAGAATAGGAGGGTAGCGACATTATGTGGTAGGCTCTGGCTGTATTAAAGAGTGCTAGGAAGGAAGAGGTAATGGTAATAGTGTAAAGTAATATATGTAGCCAACCTTGCGCTACACTTCACTTCGGTTGACTTTTGCAACTTAAGTTTTCTTTATGTCTAGGAGCTTTATTTGACAGAAGAGAAAGCCAAAGTAGTGTTGTACCCGACCAGTGCATTTTGAGAAAAGAGAAATTTTACGAGGGCTAACAAGGTGATCGCCGGTTGTAAAAGAGAAAGATTTTCCCTAAATGGGATGTGGAACGAGTGTAAAATCGGCAGTAGAATGGCAAAAGTCGAACGAGGTTTTGGCTTCTTTATATTCCTCCTCAGAATGTGTCTTCGCATAATTTACGGGAGAAAAATAGGCAGTAGCTAAAGGTATGCTACCTTTCTCCCGATATATTTTACCTTCCTTTTACTCTTATCATGAAAAATGTAGAGTTGTGGGCTACTAAGATTAGTAATCCTAAGTGCTCTTTAAAAGATATGTGAACAGATGACCTTAGCCAGCATACGTAAGAGTCGTCAATGAATTGATGAATAGGTACTGCTTATACTACTAATGCCTCTATCTGATATTTATCTATGCGAGTCATCCTAGACATTGTAGGGTTACCTACCTTAAGTGGACTTTATACAAGAAATAAATAAAAGCTATATCTAGGTCAACGACTGTGGTTCTTCTAACTTCTCCACGGATCTACTTTAATATTCAACCACTAGACTTAAGAACGGCCTTCACTTCATGCTTAGTCAGTTTTAAACTTTTAACTCTGCGCTATAAATAGTTAAGTTCTGCTACATAAACCTACCACCAGAAGTGTCTTCCCTCATGTTTTATTTCTCTTCAAACCATAAAATTTTAAATATAACCCCTACATTTCCCATACGGAGAATAATATCAATCAGATCGTGGTCAACCCCTTCCTAATAGATATTCCACACGTTACTACAGAAAGGAAAACTATTTAAAGTAGGGAGAGAGAGAAAGGTTTATATGTAAACTCACAGTAGTGTCAGAAATGCAGTTCTTTCCTATAATAGAAAATATTTCTGTCTCTCCCCCCATCTGTAAACTAGTGTTATCTGTACGGAGTTATCCAATATATTTACATTGCCTTAAAAATAGACAAGGCAAGGCTAATGGTAGCTTTACAGAAAATATGGGCAAAGGCTGAAGACGCAAACCACAGACCTTATATTTAAGAGGGCGTGTGTAGTTAAATATATCGTTATTTCCCCAACTATACCTACATAGTATATACATCAGTGTATTCAAGATAATATGATACTACCTGCTGCTATGTATACTATGCATAGAAAAAAGATTCTATGGACGAGATAGCATTACATTCCTATATACAGCTAAATATGTTTAGTTTCTGCAAAATATCTTTTATATAGTATTTCTGTAATATAAAGGGTAAGAGATAGAAGTAATGATCAGTAGTATATAGGTACATAGGAGGGTAGACCTAGTGTATAATACAGATACTTCACTCGAGTTTGACTGAAAATCTGTCCAGAATACTTGAGAGGCCAAACCAAGAGAATATATTGATTTTACAATAAATTTCCTATTCTTTACTCGGAAGCATAGGATACTTGTAGAGACAGAGAGAGAAAGAGGAGCGATTACGTTGCGTCCACATTTACGTCCTTAGGTGGCCATATACCTTCTCCTGTATGGCACTTAGATTACTTAGGACAACGGACCCCCATTCATGAATCTATCTATGATATTTCTCTTTAAAGGGCTAACATGCATTTTATATGGTACATATAATGTCTAAATAGAACAATATATCAGCATTAGTATATACTCTATAAAAACGTTGGGGCTCCTGCATTAACTTCCCTTATGTTATGGTGCACGCACTTGGAAATTTATCCCGTTTGTTGAAATCATGGGTTTGGGTGTAGTAGTAGTGTGCTGGGATAATATCTATTGTGGGTTGGTTAGATTTAGATTGTTGTGGTGTATTGTAGAGAGGGATGACCATAGAATTGCATTATATGGGTGCGCCATTGCATTTCGTTGCGTAGTTTAGGATTCCGTGAATATTCCTTTGTGCGAGTGGTTGTTGGTTAACGACAAGACTTATTGCTTATTTCTTTTACACTAGTCATGGTCAGAATAAAATAGTGAAAGTTGGGGAATTTCGCTCTTTTCACCGCACTATGCATGATACATATCTATATAGGTACTTAGCACACAATGCACACAGCAGAATGGGAACTGTCCGTAGGGGTCATTGTCAACTTTTCCTGACCGTCCGACCATGGATCAGGTTCGCATGGAAGTTCTATCCGCGGATTTTCATTCTTTGCTCTCTCATTTTTATTCCTTGGGAAGAAAATGTTTAGGAAGCACGTACAAATAGAAGGGGGAAGAGCGCAGTTGGTCCGGTTTGATGTATATGCAGTACAATTGTACAATGGATTGTATTGAAACTCTGAGAAATCGGTTTTCAAAATATTTTTCTTATTTCATGTTGAATTGGGAAAAACAGAAGGGAAGGCGGATGGAGGTGAACAAAGAAAAAGTGAGTGAACAGAGACATTAAATATTTATGTAGTGTATCTCTACTGTGTAAAACGTCGTCTTGTCTCTTTCGCCAATCCTTCTCACCACCGTTGCATTGCATTACATTGAAATCCTGCAGCAGACATTTGTACCAAGACGTTTCCTTACCTCCGTTACTTTCTCTCTAAATATTTAACGTGGCTCTTCCTCTCAGACACAGACACGCTCGCAGAGGTAACAAAGTACTCACATGTACACTTCTGCTTGTGTACCTTGGCACTAACGACAAAATTACCGTTTATAGCCGACTAGTAATGCTACATATTATGGCAATGTTTTTATTTAATTAGATAGGTTTCATGCGCCATAGCAAATGGCATCCCTCTGCATTATGTACAGCAATAAAATACTACTCTCCTACAATATAAGTCAATGTCCCAGTAGCCAACATTATAATGCTACATCTCACAAACTTTTGTCATCTGTACCTGCACACTTCAGAGAATGCATCTAGCTGTCTACTCACGGTCATAAATGCATGTACTCATTAAATATTTGGCCACATTTACTACGTACCCAGATATCAACTGCCAAAACCTCATAACAATTTATGCAATGTCAAATGCAATTCGTGCAATTAATATATGAGAGGGAAGATTAGACTTTAGACTTGTCCTATTAGTATAAATTAACCAAGGCTATTTCATATGTCTCGTGCAATAAGGTGGAGACTGAGACATAGTGCCAATCGCATTTGCGGTTAAGGAAATTCTATTTTACCGTCTCTTTCCACACTTAGCATGGAATATCCAAGGTTGTTGGATTCCATGGACTTTGGGAATTAGGTTTCTCCATCCTCTAACGTTCTATTCGAAATATTCTAGTTAAGGTGTGTAGTGTGTGTGTGTTCAGAAAACTCCAAATTTTAGCATAAGTTAACTGAATGCGTACTTCTGCTTCACTTCATTTAATTTTGTGATTGGAAGAAATCACCTAATTGGTGTATACTATGGATTCGAGTTAGGGTCTGAAATAAGTTGCAAAATTGCTAAGCTTTCCATAAAAGGTAGCAGAATACAGGTAAGTTAAATATTCGCCATTAGAATATCATTTTTGGTAATTTCAGAAAGAATGACAGATGAATATTGTGGGTATTTAATCGGCTATTTATGACGTATATGGTGTAAACTTTACTTACTTTACAAAATAAACCTGTCAATTCATAAGATAAACCGAGTAATTTACTAGCATTATTCTATTTGTCAAGCAGAGAAAAAGTTATTACACACGGGTTTTTTTCATGCAGAACAACCAACTCACGAAGGATCAAACTTACACATGATCTACAATGAATATTAGTATTGTGTCTAGACTGATAAATTCTAATGAGAGGCAATGTAGAGTTTTATTGCTGAACTAATTTGTCTCATTTATATTTCGTATAAAACTGAAGTGCGAATGTAATACTTTAGTATTTCATTTTTGTGTATAGGTATATATAGGGAAGTGACATTTATATTCCAATGTTGGCAGGAGCCCTGTTTTAAATAGTTAAAAGGGGAAGTAGGTTTACGGCAGCATTTAGAATGGGAGTGTATAGACAAGTTTGTTTAATATTATTGGGAGTTGTGCGGTTGAGTTGCTCACTTAGCCATTATCATGTTGTTCCTGGTTTGAGTTGACTGACAATTTGATACTCACTCAAAACACAAAGACTTTACGACATTTCTCATAAAGGCGAGGCTGCACAATGACTACTGGATTGAATGAAGATGGCAAGTAGACAAGCTGAGTTTTAGCGGGCGGGTTGTCGGTGAGGAAGCAGCGTTAAATCCAAACCGGCTGTCGTAAAACACTTTTTTGAAAGCCTGCTCTATATTTTCAGGGCAATGTAAACAGATCAGATTATTATGTTCAGCTTGTCCTTTTAGCTTTAGCTTTGGCACAAAGAAATTTGATAAAGCTTTGTTTGTCTTTGATATATGTATGCGCTAAGTAATAAATATACTCCATACACACGTGCACTTAAATTATTTACATTGTAAATCGAAAAGTAGATTTCTCTGAAAAGAAGTGCTATCAAAAGACTGAGCGTAATGCATACAAACTGTCACAACTGTGAACATAGATATTATCGTTGCAAAATCCTGTCTAGGAACTAGGAAATCATTTGCTTCCACCCGAAACTCAGTTTCTGCTTCGCTTTATGTATTTATCCATAAATATATAATTTTAACTGAAGCAAAATAGAACTTGAAGATCTGCTAGTCTTTGTTGTGAATTTAGCTAAGCTTAGCTCAGATAATGTACTATAGTAAAAGCATTGTGTTTTATGCATACATATACCTACTTGTATACTCTATACGCATATTTTTGTCACTTAAGCATAAGTATATGTAATTCATCCGCTCAAATTCGTAGTTTTCTCATGTGACAGTAAAATGATTCGTGTTCCACTTTCTTGTTCAAGTAGGATAAAAGAAGCTACTATATAAAGACATAAAAATCAAGTATAGTACTTATCTTAAAATGTATGTCATATAAATGTGTATCAAGTGTAGCTTACGCAATAGTAAAGTAGTGTCTTAAAACTCCTACGCATATAAGTATAGTCATATAGTTAGGCAAATAATAAGATAACGTGGTAAGTACATAATGAATCCGGAGTAAAAATGCCTAAGACAGCATGACATTTTTGCAATTTTCCTATTTACCTGTTTTGTCAAGAGGAAGAGTTTCGTAATATTAGTTTGCTTATTAATCTAGTATCTCTACCTGTTTGTATCTGAGCAGTTTCCAAAAGAATGAAAACCCGCCAGAGTGTACTATGAAGTAAACTAATAGCATTAAAAACTAAATACTCTTACTAATAGAAGGAAGCTCAAGTTAAACGAAATGGTAGCTCAAAAGAAATGTTGAGATATATGGGTTGCTAGGAAGAGGAAGTATCTGTGTTCTCTGGTTTAGTTTCGTCTTTTAAAGTAACAAAAAGTGAAAGAGAATTCTTATAGATATAAAGTAGGATTTGTATGACGGAGTATAAATATATTGATGTACATGTTCTATACACCATGATCTTGAGAAATGGTTTGGTGCTGGCGTTTATCATGTCTATGCTCGAAGATAAGAATAATCTTTGGCTGTGCTATGAAGCCGTGGTTGGTTTGGGCTCCTTTCTCGTTAGGGGCATACACTTACGGATAAGGCGGCAGTCTGAAACTGAAGTGAACCACGAAGAGCTATTCTGTAGCATTTAGATAGTAAGTAGGTTTTTCAGTTTAGAGCGGGAGGAAGTGTAGTTCAGTTGTAGTTGCAGTCTAAGTTGGCGTATAACTAGTAGGCAGGGAAAATAATTTGGTTGAACTTTCACTCTTTAACAAATGAGACACTGGCTGTTCAGAGAAAGAGAACAGGAGAGGAGAAAGCGTGAAAGTTATTCAGGCGTAAACACTTAGATAATCAGGCCACGCCAACACAAAACTTTTCCCTTATACAGTACGGGAGGTTGCATTCCGTTACGTGCGACGTCCTCCGATCCTAGACGTTACTTAGCTCCGATCAACGGTTACTTTCTATGGCCTTATTCATCACAACCCTTTGTACAAGATGCTATTTTAGACTATTTAAAGAGTTCTGACTTTTGTCTAATCGCCAATTACTGACTTATATTAAACTATACCTCTAATATCTATTTGCACCAGCCGCAGAATCACTAATACTAGGGATAAATAATGTGGTGAGTGCATAGTGCACAGTTATCAGTAGCTTTTAACTATTTAGCTGTATTTTTCATTTTTAACTGGTCTACTTCTGGAACGTTTTCTATGATTTATTTATGCGATATACCTAGTATCGCATTGCTGTACTATTATGTTTTATTTTCAATGCAACCAAGCAGAGATAATTTAATCATTAAATAGAAACTAGAAACGTTAAGACAAAGTCGCTATTTAATTTTGACTAAATGAGATAGCATTGTTAGGAAGGTAGAGTGAGAAGGTAAATGCTTAAAATTCTTAGCCTGCCTAGTACTGAGTATTAAGTGCCTTTTCATTTGCAATTTAGGTTTGCTATTGTGTGAAACAAGTAGCCGGAAAAAATCATTTCATATCAGTCCCAATTTGTTACTCAAAATGTCCATTTAGCTTTAAAATCTACTAATCTTGTGTATGAGGTTTGTAATTTATGGCAAAAGTATCTATCTGGAAATGAAATACAATGTATTAGTTAATGCTCTGTAGTATTCACTATTCCCTACCCTTACTTTAAATAGTTTTGTTGAGTTTTCTTATCAGACTCATTTCAGTTGAATAAAATTCCCTCAGTAAAACTAGGCGGAAGATGACTGCCTAATTAATTTACTGCTCCTTCACGCGAAACAGTGCAAAGTTCTTTCTTCCTTTTCTTATTGTTAGTAACTAACCAAGTGCACTGCAGCAAATGTACTTTCTCAACTCTAAGAGGACACAGTGATATTTCATAGACTTAACAGACCATTATGTACTGGACCGTGTTGAGATATGCAAAAGTTCAATTTATTTGTTTAGTTGTGCATTCACTAAATCTTTATCCATGTGTTCACAACTATATTCTGATGTTATAATTACAAGAAATACTAAAGCCAAAGACGTATGGGCAGAGTTTGAATAGTTTGAAATATGCAACTTAAAAGCAAAACTTTATAAACTTAAAAGCTTGATTTAGAAACAAGTATTAGTATTAGTAATGAATGCAGATGACAACAGTTAATTATGAAAGCCTAGCCGAAGCAAAGGTACTTGCAAATGTAATTATCAATATACAAGTCGGTAACTCAACTTTGGTGGTCATTAATAAGAAAAGCGATGTGGGCAGGCCCACACAAAATTAATCTAGTCTGATTTGACTGGATACGAATGCTAGATTTTGATAATATTGATAATAGAATTAGGATATCTGTATTCCTAGAACTTAGAATATGAAATGTACTCCATAATCACACTCTCCATACAAACCCATGACATTATGTGACGTTCGGTACAGGTGTAAAGGTATAATAGTATATTATTTTGAATTAATATAGCAAATACTCATGACCAAAATGAAAGTGCAAAATTGTATATTATTAACTATTTATATATAAGGATTATAGGATGATGAAGAAGTATAATAACTTGCATGTAACAGAGTGAGAGCATTCTCTATGTTTAATATAAACCTATTATGCCAGATACTTACTGTATATAGGAAGGTTAGTTACGCACTTTGTTTATTTGGGTGTGTATTTGATTGGACTGATGGAGCATTTATATAAAATTGATCTTTTACCTATTTTGACAATTCTAGAGTAGAGCTAGTTGTGGATTGTGGAGACAGCGATGATATACCCGGTTATGAAAATACCATGCGACGGGTTTATCATCTCATAGTCCCAATCAGCTCAAGTTGGTTTTCCATAGAATTCAAAACCAACTAAGCTGAACGCGAAAACAAAGAGTGGCACGCTCAATAGTTACCATGTCAAATGATCCATGTGCGAATGTTGCGGTTGTAAGGTTGGCTTTTGTGGCTGGGCTTAAGACAGGTCTTTGGATAAGTACTACCGCTGACAATAGGGCCGTCAAATACGACGCAGTAGATGTAAAGTTTGAAACAATAGAATCTAACGGCTATTTTCAAATTGCCAATTCTGTGACTTGACACTCCTACTGCATATTTTATAGACTACTTTTAGTAGGACGTGTCTTTAAGAATTGCTTACGTAACAAACGCTGGCTGTTAGAGATATCTCACACACCGGAAGTACATAGGTATCTACTGTAGATATAGGCGTTCTTCAGCTCATTAATTAAATACCTACCGCAAATAAAATGTCTGACAGATTTGCATTTTTCAGTTGTTCTTCCATACACAAGACGTGTACAACAATAGAGTTTATTATTATCATTGGCCAATTAGTGTATAACAAAAGTTTGTAAGTAATTAATTTGACTTTCACTGTCTAACCACATGGCATGTATTAGTATCTGTACTTAGTTGAATAGAGATAGGTACATAAAATAGAACTATGCAAAAAGTGTTATACCTATATAAGCAGTTTGACACAAAGTAGACACCCAAAAAGGAAATGATTAAATACTTTCATTGTTCAAGTTCCACTTTTCGTCATAGGGCCTAACTTGTTATATGCAATGCACATGACTATATAGGTTTATGCTTGGGAATGGTAGGATTGTTATACTTGTCTTGTGAAGTCTCTGACATCAGACACAGCTACGTTTAGGTAGATTATTATAAGTATGATTATAATGTAAAGGAAGAGCGTTGTACAAGACAGCGGACAATGTAAAAAGAAAGTTTTCTTCCAAGATATAACTTTTGACAATGAGACAAAAAGGTTGAAGGAAAAGCTCACTTAGCTGTTACTATCCCTGTTAGATATAAAACGTTGTAAACTGAGAATTATAGCAGAGGCTGACTATGCTATATAATTTCGGTGAATTCTTGAGTTCTCTGTTGGGGAAATGAAAGGAAGAAAGGCAGTGAACTACAAATCAAATTCAATGATGGCCGTTGGAAGTTGGCCATGTATGACAGAGATAAGAAGTTGTCATCTCATTATTTGTTTAACATTGTATGAAGTTTTGGAGACGGCACAATTGAAACAGAGACGATATATAGAAATCCTTTAGATATAGCGTTAGTATGGGTGGTTAACCTATACGATTACGTGTTATCCTTGGCAGAGTTATTTTTCTGAAATCATAGCTTTGAAAATGTGAATGAGGAGTTCAAGTGTTTTGCACAATGATTCTCTATATCTATAGTTAAGCTGTACAAAAGATTTTTATGTACTTTGTGAATTTTGAAACATGAAATGGCTGGTTCACGCAAAATTGTGATTTGGGCCTAAGTATGTTAGGCCAATGAATGAATTGATACGTAATTCTGCGTGGGTAGTAAAATCCTTTACGATTTGTTGTTTATTTACCATGCATAAATGATGGGAGTTAGTTAGTTCCTACAGGGGTACTACTAGCTGCATGCAATGTACATAAATGATTAGTAGGTGGTACATATGATGGTAGGTAGTTAGTTCGTATCGGAATGGACATCAATCAGAACTATCCGTTTGCAATGCAAAGTGTCATTAATATTAAGTGGGCTGATTGATGTGGATTGATGTGTGTGTATTCAATCGGATTTCGACGGAATGTGTATCTAAGCAAAAGACTAAACCGATTTTAAATAATTTGCAGATATGACGTGCGAGACAAGCCGACGACAGACGCGAAGAGATGGTCCGACTGGGGGGACAGAGTTTATTTTCAAACGATGTCAGAACCCGCTCACCTCTCCATTCAAGATCTAAGGAATGAGGACGAAGGCGTGTACCGCTGTCGAGTCGACTTCAAGAACTCACCCACTAGAAACCTTAGGATCAACTTGACCATCATTGGTGAGTCATTTATACCTTCGCTAAATATATTGCAGTGTAAATTTAGTCAGCTCATAATAAAGCGAAAAGCGCTGGCTGGCTGCACTGGACAAGGATCGTATTTTTGGACATAACATGACTCATTCTGACATTACATGACATTTGTTACGGTGCTTTAATGTTCTTTGGCCTCGTCTGACAAGATAGCCTTCCCTACCTCACTCTTTATACACATATAAAGATATTGAGTACTTACAGCTTTTTCGATGGACTATTTATAAATGATGGCCCATTACATTACATTAACTTTGACTTCGCAAATCGTCTACTCCTTCAATTTAATCATACCCGCAAGTCTATTTAGCTTTCTCAGACCATTTCTTTGTTAGACACTACAAAAACTCCTCTGCTCTACACTATCGTTCTTTTTATCAACTTTTCTTCGACTTGCCCACACACTTTTTGCAATAATAATGTCGTAATACAAGGTAAGTACAAGGCTGATGACGCTATGATATTTTCCATTTGATAGAGTGGTCACACAACGGCAATGGCTATACCATTTCAATGTCCATTAATTTTGAATCACTCAAGCCTGAGCAATTCATATGTGATCAAAACTCCTCAAGAGACGAGAGTGTACCGTTCTTAAAAGATACTAGAAATAATTTCAGCGGATTGGTTTATTTTTCTTATTGCATTCAAAGCATATTGACCTTCTTTCTATGTACAATGAGCTAAAGACGACAGTTACAATTTGCAGTTACCTTTTCACTTGAAAGATATGGCAAAAATAATGTACCTGATTCTGCTTACTTCCTTATATCTTGATTACCATCGGATCTCTTTCTTTCAATTAAAAAATCAAGAAACTTTGTTGGTATTTTTGCATCAGTTCATCATATTTTCAAATCTATAAAGAATTTTGTGTACCTGTTTGAAGTAAAGGCCCCCAAAAAGCTTGCAGACTTCTAAGGCAATAATGGGAAAAAGGGAGAAAATTATGAGCTCGTAAGTAATGAGCATTTTATCATATAATCCGAATCAGCGTGTAATGAAATTGTGAGACGGCTTTATCAGTTGCAGAATGTTTAGATCGTCTTTGAGTTACTATTAGCTTGCGGAGATGTAATAAAACGGTGGTAGCAGACACCTGATATGTATGGTTGACTGATGACTGAAGTGCACAGTGCAGAAGTCTCACAAGTTCTATATGAGATGCATTTACAGGATCACGAGAAGAAATGGGAAAATGAGACAGTAGAACAAAGCGGGTTTATAGACTTTATGGTGAGAGAACAAAGTATTTGGGCTTTGAATATAGCAGATGTAATTTACTGCGTGGTCCTATATGCTTAATGGCAAGGGGATATATTTGGGTAGGTACCTGGATAGGAAAACTAGAATAGGCATCAGATGGAAGGACAAAGGCACTACCTAGCCACGAAAATCGAGTTGACTTTTGTACAATAAAGAGCAATCGTATATTGTAAGTAACGTAGCAGATGAGATGACTTGGTTTGGCATAGCTTTTCGTTCCACGGTGTTGGCAACTTAAAAGAAACCCATCTATCTTGAAAATCTTTCCTTCCTTCCAACGATCTGATGAGGATAGATGAAACTGAATTTAGAATGCGCAAAGGAAACCGCAGTGCCTTTGGGTATTTCCTATCTGACAGCCTTTCCCCTTCATTCTCTTTGCTTTCACACCACATCAAAAAGGCAGAAGCCAGAGATTGTATTTGCTTTATTTCATTTTTTCCGAATAAACATCTTAGAGATTATGAGCAACACCCTTCTTAATTTAATCCAAGATTGGAATACAATAAACCATCAAAACATTATAGGTTCTGAGTTTACGTTTAATCCAAGACAAAAAATTAGCTAAAAGAATTTACAGGTTGAGTCACACAGTCACACTCACACCCGTCTCTTTGACCATCATTTGGTTCAAACTTCAAACATACATACATATGCAGAACATTTATAAGTTCCCGCTTCGCGGTGGTAGAGGGGAAGTGGACTTGCGCATTGAATTTTGGTTACACAGGTCAGTGTTATGCTGGTAGATATTACTGCTGGCTATCTCCCAAACGTTAGAAATATTTTTATATAAATACTAGGCCACCAGCATTGTGGCTTGGTATTATGAAATCTACATTGAATACGCGCATGCGCATTGAGCATTTTGGCGACAAATTCCATAGAACATACATAGTTAGGCACAACAAATCGTGTTTATTATAGGTAAATAATAGTAATTGGAAGATGTACCTGACCGAAATAGGAAACATCAATTTTATGTAATAACTAACGTAAATAAAATCCTTGCTTCCCCAAAATATCATTTTGCAATAATAGAGTGTAAAAAATAAGTACCTATAATTGGGTTGGGTTAGGGTTATCCAATTCTAAAGATTCAATTTTCTCATGTAATTTTTTTTTTGTAGGCAACTTTTTGGCGTTATAGGGGTTAACTTTACTTTTGTTTTCTCATATTTATTTTGAACAAAAGGATTTATTGGGTTTCTGGGCACGACACAGTGGAATAGTATATTTAATATTAGGTTGAAGGATCAGTAGTGTATCTGGTGTTGAATATGGGTGATCGTTGATCCCACGAGGTTACACGAGGTTACACCAACAAGAAAAACAAGCTTATGATTTTGGTCCGTTTAAGTTAACAGAATGTAAAGAAGTGGATCGTTGATTTGAGTACATAGATAAATGTGTCAATATATTAGTTGTATAAGGTTGGAAGTGTGTCTATGAGTGTAGATTGAGAGTGTAATACGGTAATACTTATGTGTAGCTACAAGTGCAATGAAAGGTTAGCCTAGATTACAAAGCAGGAGAAATATTGTACGGAAGGATCTACCTTATGTAGTGCTCGGAGGAAGAAAAGTGGGACATATGTAAGCATCAGGTGTAAGAGAGGTTGCTTATCGTTCTTGGTATGAAGGGAATGTCTGGAGAAAAGCATTGAGAGCAAGAAAAGAGAGAAAGATGGGAATGGTTAAAAAGATATATAACAGAGGATAAAAATAATCTACAGCGTTCTTAGCATGAGATAGGATCTACGATATGATCCGAACACTACTTACTACAAGACAGAATACTAGCGCACCTCCTTCTCTCTGGAATATATACAACGAACCTTTTGATAACATAACTGCTTGCTTTTCTGCAACAGAGAAACTAGTACAGTACAGGGAAGAGTGCATATTCGTCTAAGAGCCAGAAGAAAGGAAACCACGTCAGGGAAAGCAAGGCGTAAGCAATGTTAAAATCCGTGGGTTCTTTGCGAAGTCTCTTTTACTGTACGTTGGTGGGTTGGTGTGGTGCTTCGTTACCCGAGTCTACGTAAAAACGCGAGGATGTGTTATATTATGTTATAATATCGTATGTGAGTCTTTGGCCCTTTCTTCCCATGTGTGAATGTAGGTATGTATGTATTTTATGAGATCTTTGTAGCGTAAGTAGAGTGAAAGTAGCTTTCTCCGAGAAGGAAAGGAAAGCAATTTCCCTCCTTTCATATTTCACATGGGTCCTTGTGTGTGCATCAATATAGGAAATATATTGGGAGAAATCGCATATTAAAGAGGTGAAAGACGGGAACTGGAAGCTTTTCCTTTATGGCATATAGATTAACACAGAGTGCTTTCAAACTTTAAATCACCCCGTCCTGGTGGTGGTGTCTACGCAAACTTTCAAATATATTGCGTATGCTGGAAATAAACTACTGGATTTTTCTAATTTACAGTTCAAGCCAAAACTTTAAAGGAGAGAATGGTAATGCAATCGAGGGCAAGCAGACAGTGTTTAGATATGTGCATATATCAAGCCTAATATTATCTCCTTATCTCAACCCAGGAATTTAGATTGTCTAAAAATACTCTTTCGCCAATAAGACAAAATGGAAAAAGGTCCAGACGTATAGGAAGGAATTTAGGTATGTAGAAAATACATGGAGAATCCATCCTATTCGAATAAGTACAATACTTTGCATAGATATGCCTAATTCATTGAAGAAAATAAAGAAAGTGTAAACAAAAAGAGAATGCATGTAAGGCGCATTATGTGTGATAGACAGAAAAAATAGGGCGCCAGGGGAAAGTCATGTCACTTTCTCTGCTTATGGACTGTAAATATGTGATGCGTGGGTTGACTTGCATCACTTGTTAGTGGTTCGCTAGATACACAATATTACAGAGGTGCACTATTTGCGCACACATCATTGGTTTGGCTTAAAATCCGCGTTACCTTCTTACAATTGTATGCATAGCATAGTTAATACATAGTGAAGTAAGTGCCCTAAAGTTTACATATATGGCTCTCGTGCTAAAAGTACGGAAATGTAATAGGACGGAAGGTATCCGTCTCGTCTTTCGGGGGGCCATCAAAGTGTCATCAACTGGGGCTCCAATGTGACTTTAATATCTGTGTGGCAAGACGAGTCGCTAAAAAAGCCGACCCTCTTTACGACTCGTAAAAAGAGAAAATACCTTAAGCATAACAGGACATGAAGTGCCTTTTCTATTCTACTTGGCTACTTTCAAGTATAAAAGAGATCATATGTATAGAAAATTATTGCTTCCTCAGAGTTTATACGGGATAGAATAGCATCTGTCAGTTTAAGGAATTTTATATGCCAAAGAAAGGGAGAAAAGAGAAAATCACATTTTTATACATTAGTTTTCTTAGGCTGATATACCTATATAGTGTTATACTTTTTATAGTGCTACCAGCTACAACTACTAGGTTAGGCTAAGCTGTTTTTCGTCCTTTTAGCCAAGTCATTTGAAGTGAAGCAGACAGACGGCGAAGATAGCGAACTATGTATAAAAGTCTTAGATTAGTCTTTCAGTCTTGGTTTCCTTTGCCTAAGCTTTGGTTTCAATGTCGCTTTCACTCCTAACATGGACGTATTGCAAATAGACTCACTTAAACCCGTCAGACAAGACGAGAAATACTTTGAAACGGTGCAACCCGAATTTCTTTCGAAATATAACCCAGCCTTCTTTTCCCTTTCTCCTTCTAAAACTCTTAAAAGACACAAAACAAAGTAATTTCTTACCTCAGATCTGTCTTCTAGTCAAGTTAAGTCAAGTCAAACTGCTCACCTTTTATAACTAAGCATTCCTCTACATAGATATGACAGAATATCTCTGCCATGTGTACTGTTTATCTCACTGAACCTGTGTGATGGATTGCTCTGACACTGCACCACAGCCTTGCTCATCTCATTCCCTGAATTTTCAACTACCTACTTATTTGTACCAACTTTGCTAAATCTAGTTGACATTTTATGTTACAAAGTCACTTCCACCTTCCAGGGAAATTCTTTTTTTTCATTTCCCCTCAGGTTTATCCTACAATTTTTCCCATCTCTGTTCTACTTGTTTCCATTCTATCATCTTTTATTAAACTTCAAATGTTTCCTATTTAATAAGTAAGTAGGTAGACAAAAGAAAGTCAGTTTTGTTTACACTACATTTCATGATATTTGACCTAGCTTCCCCTACTTTCAAAACTAGGTGTTTTTAATTATTTATATTTAATACACACATGTGGCTCTATCATGCGAGGAGTTCAGATTTTAGTTAGATAATTTCGCATTGCAAATTGCAAATCGAAACTAATATTATCTGCATAGAAGAGAAAACATCCCACAAGGTATCTGCAATTCATTTACTAACATTTAAAAACGCATCCCTTTGAAAAAAGTGTACGATGAGAAAAGTAAATTGACTAGAAATCATTTTGTATTTCATTGGCCTGATTCAACTTGAGTTAAAATATACGCAGCCAATGAAGGAAATCTTGGCATCATTTTACACAAAAGTTAGTCCGTATTTTATGTGCATATGGAATATGAATTTCAGATTTCATGAAATCAATTTATTTCCATTGTAATAGGATTCGTAAAATTATAAGGTTATTCGGGGAGGAAAGGAAACTTTAGCAAGTTAATAGAAGTTAGGTTTGAATGTGAATGTATGTAGGTTAATGGAGTATAGAGAAAGTCTTTCACATTGTGGAAGTGTAGCCTTAGGTGTGTTATTGTTGTATTGTTTTGTATGTTTACTTGTGGTGCTTTCTGTAACTTTTCCACATGCTGTCGATCTCATATCACCTTTTCTCCTCCCATGCTCCATCCTGTAGGTTGCATAAGCTCCTGTAGGATTGATTGTGTAAAATGTTGTGTATATAGCTGAGTAATGAAATAAAGTGGTGTATTAGTGCTCTATAAGTATTTATGTACTTTCATTGAGAAAACATATTTTCCCTTTTGGAATACCTACTCAACTAACAAACGAAGCACACAAATAGAATTGTTAGCCAACTTGCCCTGCCTTTCTTTCCTTTCATTGCCGCACAATTCCCAACTGCGTTGTGATACAAAAACCATTTGCCTTTTTGTCTGTTTATATTACGCATCAAGGAAGAGCAAATAGAAAAAAGTTTCTTTACTTGCTATGGAATTACAAGTCCAGAAGCCAATGATTTAATCTATGTCCTTACGTAACAGCATTTACTGTTGTTATTCTTTCGTTGTCAATATGTACTTATTGTTACTTTTTCTCCCTTTCTCATTAGTAATTTAGCGAAAACCTTTTAAACTTTTAGGGTTTTGTACAACACTCACTCGTGTATTCTATTGGAAATCCTCTGCATAATATGCAAACATCATTTAAGAAAGTAACACATACTAGAGGAAAAGAATTATACATAAAATATCTATTTTGGCAAACATGATTCAATGGAGGACACATTCAAGATTTATTTAGTCGGAAAATACATTCTATGTCATAGAATTTTTGCGACAGATGTGACAAATGGAGCGTTGTTTGTTTTAATGTTTCTGTTCTACTCGAAGAGTCGTATAGAAGTTGATAGTGAACAGCTGGATAAGTTGTTTTCACCCTTCCTTAGCTATGTTATGACATGGAATGACGGGACACAGAGCAAAATGTTTATTGCTCTTTTAAATGGTTATGAAATATCTTAGCGTTGCTAGTACTTGGATAACTTGACACCAAGTCAACAGAAGGAGCTATTGTATGTTTCAATTTCCCTGTTTTTCTTTTATAGTGTGAATGAATGTGTTCAATAAATAAAAAATGAATTGCTAGTTGCGTAAAAATATCTTTATTCCATTTTTGTGCCTTTATTTGTTCCTTGAGTAAGTAACAAGTGAAGTGAAGAAGAAGAGGGCTAAAGAGAATAAGGAGTGAGATGTAAGCTACGATAATTGAATAATATTTTGACACTAGAGAATTTAAGGGGAAGGGAGAAAAGAAAGACGATCCTAATTTCATTTATTTCCCACGACTGTATCTTCTTCCCTGACTTTATTCCCCTTAGTCACCGGTGAGTTGCTGAGCTTTTCTATTTTTGCTCTGACTGCCTTTCTTTTCGTTTTGCCATAAAATATTATTTCAATTTATTTATACTGTGCAAGTAACTGAGCGTACAGACTTGGAGTAAATCCTGTTCCCTGAATAGAGTTCTAAGAAAATAATCATCATCTTCCCTATTTATATATTTAGTGTAGCAACAAAATGTGTTTTATAATTCAACATTGGCGAATCAATTCTTCTTGCACTAGGCAAGTTATAAATAATTTTGATTGATATTAGGCTCCTCCTTCATGTAAGCCACAATGCGTGCTCTTAGCTTTCTACTTACTTTAAATGAGGCCTTACTTTTCATAGCCAAAGAAAATAAAAATACATCAAAGAAAATACATACATACCAAATTGTTTTAAGTTATATCAGCAATGGATTCTTATACATCGATGCTGTGCATTATTGTTTCTTTTTTTGCTGCTCCTTCCATTTACGGCGTGATGTAAAAGACTCCTCCTCAAGATATGTATTTACAGCCGTAAGAAACGGATACACATTGCAATGCGGTTTGTGTATTTTTCCTCTGTAAAGGAAACAATAGAAGTGCCTGTGTGGATTTCTCTCGACCTGTCTTCTAGGAGGATGTTAAGTATGTACTAGATATTGCTGTCTTGTCTCTCGTCAGAATGGCTCTACTACTGTATATGTTGACTCTTCTGTTTTATAGCCTGTATAGAAGGAACAATGAACCTTCTACTCTTCTGCTTCGTTTACAAGAGAGCTTTTGCTTCCTCACAAAATACACCAAACTCAATTGGAATGCAAGACAATCGGAACAGGTCTTATGTTCTTCGGACAAATTAATCGATATTTTTCATCCTGGTTTATATATCATTGTTTATCAGCCAGACTATTGGTATAGATCAGTGTTTTCTGTCATGTCTACGTTTATATTGCTGTCTCCATGTATTCTATAAGCCAATTTATAAAATGAGACTTTATTCCATAAGATTTTGAGGGATTCTTCTTTACTAGATATTAAAGTCAGAGTGAGACCGAAATACAGACAAATAAAAAAACTTTTGCTAATCTTTAATTAACCCTAACCTTTTGTGAGCCAATCATTTTTTTTGTTTTAATTTAGAATAATCAAGTGTCTATAACTATAATTGAAGTTAGTAGTAAAGTTGAAGTTTGAGTTCTGATCTGCTTTTGAAAAAATTGAGGTCGGCAAAGGCAAAGCTCGATTCAACAATAACATTTGGCCGAAAAGCATAAATAGAGTGCAAATGTTATCATCTTTACTATATCTAAAAGATTAGCTTGACCTAAATCTCAATATTTGGTCAAAGTTCGGTTGTTTTGTACTACTTTAACTGTCCTACTACTCAATGTCTGTCTATATATGTCTCATATAATAGTATCTAATTTACGGTTTAGCCTAATGAAAATTAATGTTTATGTTGCAGGTAATTTACACAGTCCGCCCGTATACATACGGCTTCGGCTGTAAACATATTATATATTGTGACTCTGAGTTTAGATTAGAGTAGGATAGTAAACAATCTGCAATCGTGTCCGGCAAGGAAATGGAAAGATTATAATATTTCCACTGTTTCCTGTTGTTTAGAATGTATTAGTACATTAGTATTTAATTAATATATTATATAAAATAACATATTTGTATTGTTTCCTGATATTAACCACAAATCAATTTCAATACAAACAATTTAACTCTAGCCCACAAAGTTTTAACATTTTGTGACTGAGCTTACAATCGTGTCCAGCAAAGAAATGTTAGTACTGTTTCCTGTTGTAGAATTAGATACTAATAATAAATAGGTACTAATAAATCCTACAATTGCAGTGCAAATAATATGATGTAATCTAATGAAAAACTAATATATTAATAATTAATACAACAGGAAACAGTACAAATTATGTTATATTATATCTAATTAGATACTAACATACTAATACATTCTACAACAACAGGGAACAGTGGAAATATTATTTATAATCTTTCCATTTCCTTGCCGGACACGATTGCAGATTTTTTACTGTCTTACTTTAATCTAAACTCATGGTCACAATATATATGTATGCACACAAGTACGAAGCCGTATGCATACCGTAGACTGTGCAAATTACCTGCAACATTTAGATACTTCTGCATTCTGCTGATACAGCTGAAGTATTATATATTGACTGTTATTGGGTTTGACAAAATGTGACAAGTATTTACTTAGCGAGGTAAGCGCTACTTTATAAATACCCATTCATGAGTCTATCTGTCCGTTAACTTAATAACGGTTTAAGAAAATTTGTTTAACCCTTTTATATGCACTTGGGGACATAAAGTTAGAAAACGGGGGAAATCCTACACACTGCATATATTTTTGAGGAAATGGTTAATGGACTGATGCACTAACCCCGAGTCACTTTGTAATACCCCTTTAATAAGGTTTATTAATGCAGACGAGTAACAGGTTGTTCGAGTATAGAAAAGTGAAAGAATTTATTATAATATTAGGCATGATTAGCATAGTAGTATGTAATATATATAGTAAGTATCAGCATAGAAATATATAAGTTCCCGCTTTTCAGTGTCAGAACGAGAAGTGGACTTGAGCATTATATTTCGGTTACACCATCCAAACGTACGTAGAACATCAAAATATGTTTATTATGTAGTATGACGATGGTCCAACAGATAATGAACTCAGGACCCAAACACAATGATCTGAATTTATGGAATAGTGCGGGAAATGTAACAAAATAATTAAAGTTCACTTTGATCTATGGTCATGGTTTATGTGACAAAAGAGCTCTTTCTTTTCATGTGTATCCAACCCCAACTATAGCATGTGTACTTGACTATATGTACTAGATACGATGAGATTTCGACCTCGCAAAGTCACAACATTAGTCTGTCCTGGCCACGGCCAACACAAAGCGTATTAGCGAAATCGGTTGCACCATTTACAAACGTGGAAGACAAAGTTTTCTGATCTTTCAGTCACTTACTAGGAACCAAACTGTTCATTAGCTTGGTCGTTTTTTCCGTTATAAAGAAAAGCAAAATTAAACTGTATAGTGCATAATAATTTCATTCCGTGTGACCATGAATTTGGTACACACTATATCTTTTTGGGGAGTAGTAGTATTGCTACATTTACAAAACAGTGAAATTGCAGTTGCAGAAGATGAAGATGAAAATTACGGTACGTCAGATTAATTAATAAAAATTTATGCGCATCAGATAATTTAAAATAATTTGATACACACAGTCTTTAATTCAATTTAAGTCCCATTAATCCTGTTAACGTTTCAGTTCTTCGTCCACTCTTAAGCCGGGTTTATGCTTTACTTTTTACTCGTTACTTAAAGGAAAAGTTGCTCATATGTCATAGTAACGGCATAAAATCCAATGCAAAAAACGCAAATTTC
>JABASH010001467.1:0-25952 GCA_019776445.1 Tomocerus maximus | reverse complement strand
AATTGCACACCTCAATATCTGTCAGAACAGTGGCTTACATGACCATGAAAACTCTCATGAAGCCTTTCATGGAATTTCAAAATAAAATTGATGTACAAACTTACTAGTACGTGTATAAGCGTCCCAACTGTACAAACTTACTGTAACATGTACATTTACACATACAGGAATCCCACTTCGGAGAAATGTATCGTTGTCACAGCCGTCCCAAGGAAGTTCCTCTTCATCGTTGTTTATTTCAGGTGTGGAAACGGGATATCGGGTGGGATTCTCACATTGAAACTTGAGTACAATCTGTATTTATGTATCGTGTATAGTTATCTGTTTCGTAAAGCAGATCTTCACCTACTTGTTTAGTATCATGATCATAAAGCCCGATTGTAATAACTTATCTTTATTTAATGTGTGTACCTAGCGAAAAAAGTAAGTATTTAGCATTTTCTTTGATCTTCGAGCAGGATAAGTAAATATTGTAATAATCAAATGAATAAAATGTTTTTTAAGACAAGATCTACAATTTTTATCTGAATACCTTGATTTGTTCTCTGTCATTTCATTAAAACTCATTAAATCAGACTTAAAAGTTAAAAAATCTTGCATTAATATTTTTTTCCAAGTTTGAAGACCTTTTAGGGGTCATAAGGTGGATAATAGTTAGTTTTGCATGTATTATCTAATACTGACCCTAATGTTCAACCCCCTTAACATTCTAAGAGACTACAAGCATTTTTCGAATTCTGTTTGAATGAATCTAGATTCTAGAATCACAATATTATGAGTTGAAAATGAATGAATACCCATTGAGTAGGCAGTTTAAGTATGGACACTTTCTCAATCGATATTTTACGAGTTTTTGGAACAATCGAAATAGTACAGCATATTTGGTAGTTAACGTGTGCATACTTTGGATTCTTGAAGAGAAATTGTGCAAGCGGAATAGCGGCAGAGGCTTAATTAATGATATTAAGCTTAAGTCCAAGGTTTGCCTCGGGACATAAATTGGATTTTAGAATTAGAAAATCATTGAAATAATGTAATTAATAGACAATGGCCAGGGTTTCTACATCAAATCTTCTGTGATTTAAGGTCATGAATGGCATATGCATGTGAGTTAACAATTTGTTATTGAATTGAGTTTACGACAAAGAAGGAGACAGTTGACAATTAGAGAAAGTGCAGTTTATAAACACAATAATAAAAGTGAGAGCTTTTGGATTTGATTCATTAAGGGAATTGGCAATTGCAAAGTGTGCACGCTGAACCCAACACTAAAAGTCTGAAAATGAAGGCTTGTAAGAGTATTCTATATATTTTACTTTTCTTGCTACATTTACGAAAAGCAAGATCACAAAGATCCCAATATTTTTCCGCGGAGTATCCATCCAAGATTTTTCCGTATTCCACATTTACGATTAAACTGCAGGCCTCAGAAAGATTAACCAGGGATTTGGATATGGCTGTGTCGATTGATCTAGGAGCTGGTGGTGAGGCTAATTCGGAGCCATTCACTATTGAGCCAGGCGGACACGTAACCATTCCCTTCGAGACAGAAGATATTCCTGCCATTAGCTGCTCCTTGAAAATCGTGGGTACTATAATGGGAAAACAGCAAATAGTATCTGACATCTTGCCCACGGGCTCAACGGCCATGACAGTCATAATTAAATCGGACAAAGCTGCTTACAAACCTGGGGATACTGTTTACTTCCTTTACTCTGTGTTAGATGGTTTTCTTCGTCCCATGGGAAAAGAATATCAACCAGATGTCCTGCTTCAAAGTCCAGACAAAGCATTTGCATTGGACAAAGCTGCTGTTCAAGATGCCTCAGGATTTTCTAATTCTTTGTTTGTTATACCCTCTGATGGTCCATTGGGAGACTGGATGGCTGTGGCTAATTACGCTACTGGTAATATGCAGAAATTCGTAAATTTCCAAGTGACAGCAGATGGAGAAGTGACAAAACGGGAAAAGGATGAAATCGGAGAATATGTAACTGAATTAGAAAATGCCGTTGGAAAATTGACCAAAGAGGAAAAGACAGACCCAACAGTTTTGAAGCCTTTGAGTGAAACTTTAGAAAATTTGAAGCTCAAATTTAATCAAATGTTTCTTTCCAAAGATGATCCTAAGAGCGAAATCGAAAACCTCAAGTTCCAGTTGGCACAAAAGGAGGAGCGTATATCCACTTTGGAAAACAACATAGAAGAAATCACAAATGAGAAAAATTCTTCGTTTCTCATCAAAGGATTAGCTTACGAAGGTAAAGTTCCTCTGGAAGACCAAGTCGATGATTACATAAAGAATACCTTGGGACTGGAAGATATTGATATTAAAAAAGTCGTTGGTCTTTCCTCGAAATACAGTCTAATTCCAACCACCCGAGTCAAGGTTGACAAATCGGAGACAGTTGAGAAAATAAAGAATGCGCAAAAACGTATTGATGCCCAGGAAGAGTTGGGTATAATAATCACAGATGACGATTCTGATTTCAGTTGCGAATTGGAATGCGACTATCTCTTCTCGCAAACTAAGAGAAGTTTCAAATCGAAGATAATGAAAGGTCGCAAAGGAAAATTGTCACCGAAACAGAAAAGGAAAATAACTTCTGAAGATAATCTTTCTGAAAATCAACTTAAATTCGAAATTCCTAATGATACTATTGTAATTTAGAGTGATTAAGTAAAGCAATTTTGTTCATTTTTATAACATGAAAGCAAATAAATAGAATTTATTTTCAACAATTGGAATTATATATCTATCATCTCTAAATGCTCGTCTGGTTTATTCTAGTTGTTACAAGTACATTTTATAAATAGTCTGTCTCTAATTATTCATGCAACTAATCTAAAAAATATGCTTACACAGCTATGCATATAAATAGTAAGTAGTATAGTACATCAAAGATGTAGAATATTAGAAATACAATAAGGTTGTAAATATTGCGGAAAACTTGGAAATGGACTTCTGAAAAACTTAGGTATGAACAGTATAATTGCAGGAATTGCGTATAAGTTTCTATGGTTGACAATATAAAACGAAGCCAGAGAGGAATTTTTGAGAAGGTCACTCATACGCACATGCACACATATTATGTACTAATATCATTGAACAATTGAACATCCTTTGTATCCTTATTGCAGTAAATGTATAGGTACATCGTGTGAAGGTAAATTGCATAGCATGTTAAATCAAGGCAGAAGGAACCCCAGGAGGATTAGCTCACAAGTCAAAATGTGTAGAATTTCAAAACTGCTGCAAGACTCAAGATTGAGATGAGACTGTAGTAAGCATTCATTTTCCCAACTCCGTTGCAATTGTCTTCTTCACAAGCACAGAATTTCACTTCGATCTCAAAAGTACCTGCATTAACCACAATCACATTTTATATTTTATTGCAAACAATTCAATTGTATTCAAATTTATTCCTACCAACTCTCTCTTTACCTGTTCGAATGTAGCACCGATACTTTCCTTCCTGCAAAATACAAAAATAATCCATTATCAATAATCAATAGATCTCGAACTCATGTTATCTCTCAATGCCATAGAACATTACAAATTAATGATTCATATCACAGGCTACTAATTTACCTGCCAATTCATTGGGTGCGTATTCAAATCGGCTCACCCAAATGATACTATTTATTTCGAAAATTTAAACCGAATTATTTTATGTATTTGTCTCCTTTACCAAACCTCATTGTAAAGAGATATTTCTTTTCAAGAACTAAGTTCATTCGAAATTCGAAACTATTTGACAAGATTATATTATAATTGCAATTTTCGAAATGGTTACATTTTAATGCAGATCAGTGAATTGGCTATGACACATATTAGTATTGTGTACTTTGAATAAGCAGATTTAAATACTACTACAACCATCTACAACTGAGTATGACAATATTATTATATAAAAATAGCTTAGCATGACAATGTTATGTACACTTTTGGCTTTTGGACAAAAATAAGATGAATTTTGATTGTGTCATCCTACTTCGTTAGCATAAAACACTTTTATGTGACAAGGACAATTTTGAAAAACTCTGTTCACATAAAGTATAATTATACTAAGCCTTTTATGACATGCTATAAAGAGTTTTAGTACTCGGCTACTCAAAGCTTTAGTCCGGTAGGGGCGTTATGCGGCATTAATAAGGAAACGCACTCGTACAAAAGAGTTACCTGCATTCTTATACCTGTTTAAGTGAGTCATACTTCTATGTACATTCTATCCCTACTGCAATTTCAATTATAAACACGGCAAAGACCAAACAAAATGATTTACAGAGATTTATCAGACATTTATGAGAAAATAAGAGATTTGTAGGTTTTTAAGGGTTAATCATTGTTTTGTGTTAAGAAAAAAATAGTATTGAATCAGCAGGGAATTACTTGAACTAAATTGCTTTAACGATAATACATATGCAATAATCTGTACATACCTAGCCTAACCTATCTATTTCTTTGATGTACAGTAATTTTAATGTGTTTTCAATAATTTTCAGTTCACACTTTAAGTTAGTGATTGAAACTTCGTATTAACCTACAATGGGAACAGCTCTTCGCTCTACATCTGTCCTTGCACTACATATTTTATGTGATTAACATGAAATATAACATTTTGCAGTTGGTCCCATTAAAATGGTAATATTTTGCACATATGGGAAAATATGTCCCTTAACAATGATTACTTTTCCACTATTCTGTCACAATAATGTAAGTAAATGTGAATAATGTGAGTAGTATAAGTAGGTATAAGTAATAATATGTTATTGATCCATTGATCCATCTATATAAACCATATAAGTGCATTTTTGATACTAAAATTAACACTCTTATTGCAACTCAAAAGAATTTGAATGACAATTATGAATGTAAAAGATACTAAAAATACGTCATCATATTATCTGCAGATGCAAGGATATTCATGCTGATTAGTAAGTATAGCATGCAACAATCCTTATTCTGCTTTAAATGAGACATTGATCTGTTTATACCTGGCTCTCTCCATCCGGAAATCTCCGTTCCTCCACATAACCACATGAGCGAATAATTCTTTCGTTAAACTGCTCCCCTAAAGAAGCTGAAAAAAGTGAAACCCAGAATGCCATTAGAGTCAAAGTATGAATTGATTGAATTAAATTACTAAATAATAAGGAAACTAACTTTTCTGTGTAGTTTTCCTACAGAATTTAGTGCCATTTATATGGGGCAAGAGTTGGTCACAATCAGAAGGTTCATGGCTAGCATCTACAAAACAGTATTTATATTAGTATAAAGTATTAATTGAGTCTGACAATATAAAGTCTGAGATTTGTTTTTACCGTATGGATCGTTGCATTTCCTGGAATCAAATAATAGAACAAATTAAAAATGCTGAATGTATGACAGTACAACATGTATAAAAGTTTTGTTTCTGGTCGAATTGAGACTACCCGATGTTTTGTATCATTGCAATTGCATCATACAGTCGAATCCGCTTATACAGTCTCCGTATAACCCTAATTCATTGACATGGAACAATTTTTATGTTCCATCTACATGTTAATAACCCCATGACCAAAATGTCAAGACCAATGCAATATACACGTGGACAGTTATATAGCCACAGAATTGTACTTTATCACAGTAGCACGCATTAAAGGAAATCGAAATGCGTACTTAGGTACATGTTACAAAAATAAACCTGTGTGAGGATATCTTATGATTATAGACATAAACTACTTCATACTCGCTTCTTAAGTATCATATTCATTAATAATTTACATAAGTAAAGCTCTTAAGCTTCTGTTGTAATCTCAAATGAAAGCTGTTTGTTTATTTATTCTGCTACTTGTATGCTTAGTACAAATTTTGGTTATGGTCCATGTCCATAATGACCTGTCATGCTGACTACAGGTCCAGACATTAGATACAATTTGGTATAGTACTTTTGCAATGAAATTGTTTCTCCAATTTTAATTTCTGTTTTACAGTCCGTGGTTAAAAATAATTGTATTCCTTTCCAGATCACCAATTAGGGATGATGTATGTATTTGATTCGAGAGTTATACTGATTGAAGTAAAAATGTATGATATGGGTAAATTCTACGGACGATTTCACTTAAAAGAGTTATAAGCGGTTTCGATCTGTATTGTTGAATGCCCTATTAAAACTATAGGATCATAAAACGAGATTTTGTCAAGAAGGACGAGGTGGGTTTTAAAAATTAGATATAATTTAAGTAACATAATAGAGTGATAAAAGCTTACGGATCGCTATTGCTGTTGCAAACGTAACACTTTATGCTGCTACCTGGAAATGAAATATATAAAAAAATTTATTGCTTATTCTAGGCAGTTGTATTTCTATGTTAAGATGTTACGTATAGCAAGCTTGCTTTTTTGCTTTAAATTTAAATCGATATTTTTTCATGCATGCTGATGTTGAACGGAATATTCTTTATATGTTTGCTGTAGCCTTCCTTGCTCCTTCGAGGACAGGCGTGCATGAAATTTTTACATTTTATTGATATGAAGTTTGAGCTAGTCATACTCATATGGAGTTATTATTAGATGCTAGTAGTTTCTGAAGTATAACAACTTACTTACCATACTGTACACAGCAGAATACTGTTACTAAAAAAACAGTCCAAATCTTCCACGGTTGCATAATGGCAGTATAATACTGATTTCTTAATGAAATCGTCCTTGACAGATCACAGAGTTCAAAGATATCAAGGGAAGACGAGAAACAAGATCTGGATCACCTAATGATTTATGTGAGACTTTGCATTCACCACCTAAACAGCCATACAAAGTACAAAATTTATTATACACATCTTAAAACTCACATAGGGTAGTAGGTATATAATTTTAGGCTTTCGATTGTTAGTACACAGAGTAGGGATAGATAATAAAGATAATAAAACTTGATGCGTATATAGAAAATTGAAATAACTGGTCCTAGAAAATAGTATGAAACTGGAATTGGAAGCTATTTGCTAGAGAGGAAGAAAAAATCTAGAGTGTACACTTTGAGTTGTGAATCACACGTTTCAAAGGAAACTTTAGTTTTCAGATCAATAACTGTTTTAAGTGAATAAAATTGTAACACTATATGTTAGTATCCGAAGTAGGTTATGATAAATTGAAAGTCCTTATGTTGCAAATATTGTGCACACCTCTATTGCTATGTTATTGTAAGTAGTCACCTCCTCGATTAGAGTAAAATAATTTGGACATTGCTCTTACTTTCTTTGATTGCAATTCGCATTTGGTAAATGAGAATGTGCAATTAAAGTATGCATGGTTAATAAATTTGAAAGAGTGTCCTTTGATATGGAAATTGAAGCTTACTTTAGTGACATTGGTGATATAGTAGATAAATGTGTTAGTGCGGATGGTTGTTGTATGTATGTCTGCCCTGTTGCTTAAAAAGGAGTCGTGTCCTGCCCTACAGTCCTCGTCCAGCTAGAGAAAACGGACTGTTGTAAAGACAGAGCAGACAGATCACAACTAGAATCACTGGCTTGACTTGCAATTTCTTGGTGCATTACGTACTCGTGAGTAGTAGTAGTGTGTGTCTTGCCTCCTATATGAAGTTTTTCCTGTCCTAGATACGTTATTTCTTACTAGCACAATGTACGATGATGCTCCGTATGTAATGCTGAGACGCAAGTGAGATTCTAGTTTGTAGAGTAAGAACAAAGTTTAACTGAGTGAGACTGGCTGAGATGCGAATGCGAATCGAGTCGTTGCAGCATATATGTCTAGGTAGAGTGTAGTAGTAAAGGAAATAATACAAGTTCTTCTATCGCAATCCCATCACGTACTACCATCTTCTTTATATTATTCTCTATTAGTATTTACTACACAATACACAATATAACTCTATCTATGGATTTTATATTTATCTTGTGTGTGTATGCGTGTGTGCCATAAGAATACAACAGAGACACAGGAGATTGTATTACAGTAGTTTAGCTACAAAGAGTTTAAAGCACTTACTTAAAACTGGAAAATAGTGGTTGAGACCAGTTTGTGTCTAGTATCAAAGGAAATCAAATTTAAAGGTTTCTATCCAACTCAGATGTAAGTATATGCATTATTTAAGAAGAGATTCAGGCTCTTTTTTGTGCTTCTTCCCAATTGGCACACGGCACTCCCTGTCAGGCCACAACCAACCTAAACAAATGCCACCACTTGTGTGCGTACAGAACTCAGTACAAAATTGTCAATAATTACACTATGTAACTTCCACGAATAATAACACCATCAATGTAAACCAACATTTAATACCTAAAATTATGTAGGTAAGTATGTTGTGTATTGTGTCTCATGCAACCTGCCATCCATGGTGAGTGGTATTACTTGTAGGAAATTGAGACCATAATAATATTTCGATGCATATACATTAGTGGATTGTATTATGTAAGCATAATAAATATATGCAGATATACCATGTGAAATGCTTTTTGCTTATATTATTTTCGCTTCGTAATGCCTATTAGCGAATCTGCCTCGAGTCAATTTTCAGTTTTTATTGAGGTATAGTATCCGAGTAGCCTCTGAAAGCCTTCCCTTCCGTTGCAAATGGACAAGCCTGTGCCAAAGCCAACCCCTTTCATGTATTCTGCAACAAAAACTTATTCCTAACTATCTATGTATGTACATATAAAATCAAACGAGTATTGCCATTATGAAATTATATTCTACTCTCCCTGCATTAACAAAAGTGCTCATATGATAGCTAACTATAAACTAAACTATATATCATAATAAAAGCATGAGTTTAGTGAGTGTACTGATGTGGTCATGTTAAATATGTAACGCGTCTTTTCTATCTCCATTCCCCAGTCGAATTATTTTACTAACTTACCATGTAATCTACGTTCAAGAGAACGTCCACTGACTTAGTAACAAATGCAGAACAGACAATCGAGATGCCACTAACCTATTCGAATTACTTGAGTTGCTAAATTGCTTTTATGGCCCTTTTCATATTAATTACTTAAATGTCCCACATGAATACTATGGACGTTAACCATTCTATAGGTAAATAACTTAATATATAGGAGAGTTACTAAAGTCGCATTACATGTCTGTGTCTGGATAGAATAAAAAAGTGCGTTCAAAATACTCTTTGAATTGTTGTATCAACAATATAATAGGTAAACCGAGTGTTTAACTACAATCGGTTACGGTAGAATTATTTTGTATAGAAAAAGTCTAGCGGATGTATTATAACTTGTGGATATTGTTCTACAGCAAACAGCAGGTAACTAGAGGTTCCTAATATCCATAAAAGTTGCGCTTATGTAATTACTGAATGTTGCTGGGCATACAAATTCTGTATAGGAAGATGTAAGTTCCACATCCAGGGACATAATAATAGCTCCTGTGATGTAAGTAGCTTAGTTATCTTCCACATATGCAATATTACATTTAATGTAATATGCATGAAGTGCGAATGGAGCTTATTCTCTGGCGGGTTATGTCGGCGTGGATGGTGACTCGAATGGTTATTATACAGTACATACTACATATAAGTGGAGAGTGTAGAGCGGGCGTGAAGTATGTAGCATGAACCGTGTGGACTTTTCTTTTCGCACAGATAAATGTCTGGAGGTATATAAAAGCGACTTTTTCATCTGAACCACTATAAAATTCTATTCTAGCCGAGATGGAGGTACATCCATGGCATAGATGCTATTCTATGCAATAAGTAATAAAAACTGCACATCTAAGCCTCTACTAAGTAGATGGAAATGCAGGCGTGGAAAAAGTGTTCATTTAAACGGATTTAAGTTTCTGTTCAAGTTGTTTGGCGTTTGAAAAGGCGTCTTGCTCTTATGCACAGTTTCCCATTTGCATCTGCTTGCTCACTATAAAATAAATAACTAACTGCCTGTCGATAAGTTTTGTCGGTTCAGAAAATGCAAAGCAGCCTCTGGATCTGGTTTGGCTACTTTTCTTGACTAGAGTGCGAATTAAAGTTGGGTCTAGGATATGTGGACGTATGTAAAGGTAATGCATTTATAGGTAGTTACGTAACTTACTGTTCAACACAATAATACAACTTAACTATGAAGTAAGTATATAGGACTCCAGTGCCCTGTGTATACTATATAGGCACTATATACCTACATAGTGCCTATAATATAGTATTATTGTTATAGCAGTGGCATTGTAAGAGGTGTATAAAGACATATCTTGAATCTGTTGCTTGAAGAACCAAGTCACGCAACTTGATGGTATTGGGGATACATTTAAAAAGTCTGCAGTCGCATTTTGCCTGCACTGCAGAGTTGCTATACTTGAGTTCTCCGAGGTAGCTAGACATATACCTACTTGTACTGTTCTCCAGCCAAAACGTGAATGTGTCTTGCCCGCTGGAGCGGACTGATTCTGGACTGTTCCAATGTTTGTCTGTAGTCAACTCGGGTTAAGTCTCTTTTGGCTCGTTTTGCTTTGGCTGCTCTACTTGTAATTCAGTAGGTACTTCCCCAGGACTTAGTTAGAGGTACCCTCGTTGGTAGTTAGGTTTCGTAGTATACGTACAGATTGCTAGACACAAATTCTAATCATATATACATAGAAATGTACACATAGGAAGGTACTCTGTACAGATACATTGATGACGTCTGTAGTGGGAAGTGTACTGGAGAAAATAGTGATATCAGATGTCTAGATGAGTTTAGCATGTGCGCCCTCATTGTTGCTCATTCCCTTCATTTTCTCAACTACGCTACACTTACACTTGTTATGATTTCCCCCTATCTCTCGTTTGATTTAGTTTTGCAGTAAAGAACAAGTAGCACAAACTCCTAATGCTACACTTACATACTACTACAACTACAAAGATATGCTGGATTAGACTCCTTTTCCAACTTCATTTAATTCTAACAGAACTTTCGGCAAATATCCTAAGACCTTGTCTTCCTAACCACAGTGTACAAGACTCACACCACTTTCCCTCTAATGCCAACCTCCGTTCCTTCTATTTACTTTCATCTGCACTGCTGCCCCGGATATTTGTTGACTTTGGCTACCACAGCCGAAAATAACACGGCGACATAAAGTTACGTCTTTGACTTCACTCATTCTACTCCGAAGTCTCTAATTTCATCCAAGACAGAGATGGACATTCTCACAATTCTATTGTATTCTCTCCAATTATATCATACACAGAGATATTATTCTATTTTTGGGAATTCCAGTTTCGAATACGTATGTAGACACCATTTATAAACACTCAGACTCATTTATTGGCCGAATTAGAATAATAATGCAATAAATATCTACGACTTTCCTTAATAGAGGTAGCCAAGCGTAGTACAGTAATTGAGGTGCCTAAATAAATACAATATTCGTTCTGGGACCTGGGAACTGCGGAAAATGTTCATGCACGCGCAGTTAGAATAATTCATTCACCCCAACATTACTTATGCAAAAGGTAATAGCAAAGCGTATTGTTATTGTAATCCATATAATCCTCGCTCATTTGTGGGGTTGGATTGCAAATTATCCTCATACCTAGCCACAACAACCACCCTGCACAACTGCAGAGAACTAACACTAACTAAACAACTTCACCACCTTATCCAACTTAACACTAGGTGGTTGTTGCAATCTTAATTCCATACCTGTTACTGCGGTCAGCATGTTAATCTGCAAAAACAAAGCCAACACAATAATACATTCAATTACAAATTGTTTTCATGAATATGGCATGTAGAGTAGAATGAAATGACATTAAAATCATAGGTTGAATCAATAAATTCGTTAATTAGTAATAAACTCGTGTTTCAGGTTGTGGAATCAGCAATTAGTCGAATTAGCTTATTAAATAACCATAGCCCTCCTCTACACTTGAGATAGTTTGCTGTTGCGTTACAAGTCCTATGTTTGAACAATCGATTGAGAATTCAAATCAAGACCTATTCATATTGCTACGTGATAATGATGATTTTGTATAGCATATATGGATGGAAAATTGTACTTCGTGACTTTCGTGACTTTTCCTTTCAGTATCATCAAGGCTTTCAGTAAAATAATATTATCAATTATTATCATAATTTTCATTCAGATTCTCATAGTAGTTAGTATACAACAACTAAACTTTATTTACAGCCGATACAATAATTATAAATCTAATGTTTTACTTCAACTAAATTACTAAATAACTTATTATATTACTCATATACTGTACGATGATACTAGTTTCATTTTAGGTTTCATTTTCGTTATATCTTGGGGAACTATACAAACAGTGAAATTATTCTAATGAGGATAATGAACATGAAAGTGTGCTATTCATTGCAAATGGTGTAAGTGTAAGCTACTAATTACCGAAATGTTATGATTTATTAAGACAACTGAAACTTATCTCATGTAGTACGAAAATTACGTCTATTTGAGTCTACTGTGTATGACTGTATGAGTATAAGAGTATGCTTGAGTCTAAAAATAGTATACTTGTTCTGAATATATTAAGGTCAGTCTGCTACCACACATGAATAACAAATACGATATTCCTTCGGAAAATGCAGTGTAATTATGATATTTAGGGCAAATTACCGTTCATAAACATTTCCTCCGAGATGTGCGAGTGTAAAATTATTTGCATTTCAACTTCCTGCTAAGCGAGCCTAATGAGTTTCAAACATTTTATTGTAACAGTAGAACCCTTGGTTATTGCTGGAGGAAACTTACATTAGATTATGCATTATTCACAATCTTCCAGGTGTGCAAGATTCATATAACATATTTAGAGTAACATTAGTGTTCATACTAATAACTACTTTGCAATTAACACTAAATATTCCATAACTTCTAATTATACTGCTAGATATCGATCATGATTTCTAATTCTAGGGAACTTCAGTTTGTACATTAAGTAAACAGGTCCAATGTGTCATAATTTCTAACAATGATGGTTTTGTTCCTAGTTTTGATACAGTAACAATATTAGTAATGCATAAATTGTAATGTCACATAATCATATAGGTCACATAAAAGAACGTTATACAATATTGAACTGGCTTGAACATCTTATTAGTTAAAGCAATTAGAAATAACAGGTATTTGGCTGATTATCTTCGTTTAATAAGATCTACATAGATAGGTTTTGTTTGCGGTAAGAATGCATTTCCTGGTTTGAAGTGAAGAGCTGTATCTGGTCTGCTGCGAACTGAAAAATCGCGGAGAAAGCGAGCCGTGATCAATTTGGCCATTTGATAACCCCATTTCATGCCAGCACAGTTTTTGGGCCCGAATCCAAACGTTGAAAAGGCATAAGGATTCATGTCGTCTTTATATTCCGGCATAAATCTCTCCGGACTGAAATGATCTGGATTATCGTGATAGTCTGGATGTCTGTTTGTAGCCCATAGTGGGAATATTATCGTCATTCCTTTAGGAATTCGCAGTCCATTGTGCTCCCATTCCTTAGTGCACACTCGCTCTGCACGAATAAATGCTGGAATGAGCCTATAGGTCTCACTGAAGCAGGCTGTTAATAACGGCATATCATTCACTGCTTCGTGTCCTATGACTCCTTTGTATTTTTCAAATGCCGAGTCGACTTCTTTATGCAGTTTCTCTTGCAGCTCTTCAGATGCTTGGGATAAGTAATAAATAAATAGAACTATTGGCGTCCCTGCAGAATCGAGACTAACGAGAAAGAATTCCATAGCTTGAGCAATTATCGTCTCTTTTCTTATTCCCAGCTCCCGAAATTCATCAGTGTCTATTCGCTCCCAGTAACTCAATAAGTTTCCAAGAAAGTCAGGCAGTTCTATTTTGTTTCGTCGACGACTCTCTAAAAGGTTTGTCACAATTACCGATATTTTATCCAAATATTTCTTGGGCATCATTGGGAACAAAGGCCGAAGGAATGGAAACACCACTGCAATTTAAGAGATCACGAGTATCATCACTTTCGTATAATAATTGTAACAAATCATTAACCACACTTAAATATTTAAGCATCAAAGTTCAAAGGATTATTTCATAAATAAGACTAGACACAGAGTACAATGGAATCTCTGTGGGTTTTCAGTCCTTTATCGATGTAGTCTGAAAACTGACGAGGAAGAAAATTTTGAAACAAAGTGGTAGCGAGAGGAAATACTTAAATCATACATTGAATAGGCAACATAATATTCAAACACGCATAATGAATCCACTTACTAGGGAGAGTGTAGCTCATAAAGTTATGTTGGTTGTCCTTCTCATCCCCGAGTAAATCACAAAATAGTTGACACATTTCATTATTGGAATCCTTATAAGACTTGAACTCAACTCCACAGTAACATTTCCCCACCATATCAACGATAACCATCTTTAGCCATCTTGAAAGAGAATACAAGAATTAATACAACCTTTTGAAGCGATGCCAATGTCCCTCCTAAGTATAGACAGGAGAGATTGTACTCTGTGCAAGCAAAATAATTTTAGTTTTTCATTTTGCAAAATATATACTGCAAAAATAGTTTACAGCCGTTACCCACGATAGTACATTACAGATATTAGTGAATTGTAAATATTACAGATCGATTTTATAGAAGCAGTTTACAGTTGTGTTTGCCTCACTTTTTAAATTCAAACTGAAGAATCTCATTATTTTCATTGACCTTGGCTTTGAGGTCATTTACGTGTTCATCTGCTAAAAGTCTCAATGGGTCACTCATTAATTTAATTCGACTTGATGAAAAGGCACTTGACACAAGTGTCCGAATATACTTCCATTTCTTTCCTGTGTTAAAATACAAAGATAATTATCATCTCATTCCAAATCACACGAGACAATTTGTTATCAGGAGTAAAATAAAAGTTGACCCTGAATCCAGTCTAACGCTTCATTTGCTACAGGATGTCCAAAATCTGCAATATTTCTGTCTGAGAAATGGGAGTAGTCTTGTACCATTATGAGCTTCATAAGTTCAGGGTCATTTATATGGATTTGCGGAAACTGCCCTTCGTAAATCTATTGAATATAAGAAATTGCATTAAATATCTTCTATATTATGTGCCTAATTCAAATCCCCGAGCAGATTAATTGACAATTATTTTTTGATATCCATTAAACTGTATCTGATGATACACTAATTTCTTTATGTTCTGAAATGTATAATATTGTGTATGCTTACTCCATAAAATGAGCCGTATTGCTTCATCCGTTTGATATCTTCAAAATGCTGGATCTTCTGATAACCATATGGATCACTTCCCATGAAAAAGGTTGGTTTTATCACAGGGATTCCAAGAGATTCTAGTACTCCATACTTCCTCCTGGCATAAAGGATTAGTGTAATTGCCAGTAGCAAAATTAATCCTCCGAAAACTAGAACAGCTAACATTTTGCTATTTTATTATTCCAAAGGATCTCAACTGTAGACTCTTTAACTTTTCTTTTTAGGATATAAATCTCAAGTTTAGTCCAGTGCAGTTTGATCTACAATGATATTGGTCATTTTAGTCAATACGATTAAATACTTTGCGGTATACGTGTACATACCATACATTAACTACTTACCACGTTTTGTAATCATGTCTACTGATTGCAACATAGGACGTTAGAGGAATCTTAGGAACAACAACAACTTTACTGCGATTTAATAACTGTTTTTAATTGCTCAAGTGTTGATTCACAGTAATAGTAACACCAAACACTAACAGATTAGGGTTTCGTGTATTAAGTTTAAAGTTAAGTTCAAGTATAAACATTGCAATATTCATTCCATACAGTTTGATCGAAGGTTAGTGCACAACAAACACACAAGTCTATGTGAAATGCTAATCCTATACCCCATGCACAAGACAGATATATATTATATAGGTACTACAAAGTTAAAATAAATAAGTTAATTAACTGGATTTATATACCCTAAGATTGTACCCGAATAACAGTGTACTTGTTTATAAATGATTTTTTGACATTGTTCTGACAAGTTACGAAACAGGATTTATGTACTCTAGTATGAAGTACGAAATGTATCATGCATTGATACAGCGTAAACTAAAAATTGAAAAAGTATTGAAGCTCAAAACTGTACCTCGAGTAAGTACATCCACAAAAGGAATTTTTATCATGTAGGCTGTACGCAATCTGGTAAAGTAAAGCTCTGGTTTATAGACCGATTTTTATCGGCCCACAGGACCATCAGTCTTCTCAATCTGGTATTTAGCATCTCTAGTATCTTTATAAAGGTATAAGATGCGAAGGTAAATTGAATTATATCTTCTTAATTACTGTATCTTCTAGTAGAGGTCATAATTTCTTGATCAAATATCGGCAAATGAAGAAGAGAAACGACTACCATGCAACCTTGAATGATTTTTATTCTGGAAATACTTGATCTAGCACTAAGAAATTGGATTTTGGATCTCCAACCGAAGTTTTCAGCTGCATGTTAAGCTACTAATTAAGTCTTCAAACCTTTGTTCAATTGAATCAATGCAATGTAATCATGGAACAGGTAATACCTACTTTATTTAGAAATGCTTCAATCCTTTTTTTGTGAACTAAATTCACAAAGAAGATAATGAAACGTTATGCATTACTAATTATAAGTTCAATAAGTGAATTCAGTAAGAATGAGAAGACTGGTCCCATTCTCCATGAAATTAAAAACACACCCAAATCAACGACTGCATAAAACATTTAATTCACAAACTCATTTGTAACAAAGTGCTGTCATTACCAATGTAAACTGTGGATTATTAAAGATAATTTGATGTACATCCTATAATATCCTGTTTTCCGTGTTGGTGAGTGAAAAAAGTAGTTTACAGGTGTGTTGAGTTGATACCTAGGATAGTTGACAGAAGCTAAGATTGACAAGTGACAGGCGTGAATAGAAAGAGACAAAAAGCACACTATAACGTGTCTTGGTTTTATTGTGTAATTTTTAACAATATTTTGACGGGATGATGAAAATAGCTTATTCTTAGACACCTTTTATAGTGCAACACAAATATATTGGCAATACTGGACAAGATTGGGCATTTTTTCGTGAATAACTAGTACTCGTGTACGTATATTGGTTTGGTAAGTATCTGCGAAGAATCACGGCAGAGTCACGTTTACAACAATTAATAAATTTTCTTCACAAGTCATGCATTTTATGACGCACTAGCTTTGAGGCTAATAGGCTGAGATATATTGCAAGGTCCGCTATACTAAATTAAAATCAAGTAACATCTTCCTTCTTTTAACATATTAACTCTATTGCATTTACAGCGCTGACACGATTTACATTTTTAGCTAAGAGACCACCTGCAGACTATAATCCATAATATTTATTAACTTCACCCAAAAGTAAGGTACTCTTAAGAGTATAATTTATGATCTTGTGAATCAGATAAAGAAATCCATTATTTAAGCTTAACTTTCTGGTAATGATTTACCTTTTTGCAAACGTGCTAATTTCTTTCGTTTCTAGAGCCAAAACTATTATGACTGCTTACGCAGAGGGAATCTGTCTCATCTCCATCAATCGTCTCAAAGTTAAAAGCAGAGTCTCTCCTCACATTCCCAGTCAGCCGTCTTTTACTCCTATTGATTTTAGGCGATGCTACCGCAACATTTTCAAAAATGCTCGAATTTTTAGGAGAATTTTTAATACTTTTCTTCACTTCTCTAAGCTCTTTCTTTGATAATTTTCGCGATAAAATCTTTTCTTGGGGATTCTCTACAAACTGGCTGGTGAGGATATAAAAAGGAATGATTAACCTAATGTCAAGGATATATCAAGGTAGAAAAAAGGATTTTCTGGTTACGTCATCAGACTAGCTTTTTCTCGGTCGTAAATAATTTGAGCCACCCCAGTCAAGAAATTTCTGAATTCTTCTCGCAGCTGATTAGAGTCGTCATCCAAATTCACAGCTATGTGACGAACTTTCGGTCCAACGCCAATTATTTTCTGTGGACCGCCGTCTCTCTGCCCTCTGAATACATTCCCGACTAGGAAACATTGCGTGGGACTTATGTTTGAGTTCGAATGGGTCACAAAATTCATGTGCAAGTTGCTCGCTTCTCTGATATGCCCTTCATTGTTCACGTCGTAAAGTAAAATCACTCCGTCCAGATTGTTTTGTACTCCGGGCCAAATTGCTCTTAGACTAAAATATTTAAATTCTTTCAACCTATATTGCTTTTTGATTTAGGATAAATATATTAATATGAATTTCTATAGTATACCGTGGATTTCCACCGATTTCCCAGAGTTGTACATCGACTTCTGTAGTGTGTTTACGTAGTTCCACATTTGGTAACGAATATTCGACGATTCGGAGAGAATTTGTCGGTCTAGTAGGTGGTCGTCCTCCTGTACTGTCATTTTCTCCTCCCAACAGATTGGCCAGAACCGTTTTTCCACACTAAAATACCAATCATTCTCATTAGAATCAATAAATTGATGTTACAGACTACTTAAACTATGGATTCAAGTTTTTGAGACAAACTCACTCCACTTGGTCCAATAATGGCAAACTTGAGTCTCATCTTTCCTAGTGCTTAAGATTCAACGGAAAGAATATTTCTGACCGATTGTATATAAGTTTAGGAAAATTCCGTCAAACCAGGATACTCAAAAGAACGGGAGATAAATAACTTTATGACTCTTTAGAGTATTTGCTATCTGAAATATGAATAACTTATTGAAGTGTGTTTAAATACTGGATGTTCCCCCTCCACATCAGCGAACATCGATAGCACAACGAATGAGTATTCCAAGAGCTTTCTGTTTACCGTTTGATATCCATAGTGACATTGGACATTCCTCTTTCTCAACGAAACCCGGGAAGGCTTTTGGACTTTCTACCGATATCAAAGCTATGAATAATTTAGAGGGAGATTGCCATTATCCTTTGCACGTAACTTTGCGAAACATAAAATATGATGCTTTAGACTAGTTTTGCAAAATTGTATTTGGACAACTGTAAATGGTTCACTAACGAATGCCATCAGAAAAGTGAGTAAAAATGATAATTAGATTAAAATCAATAGATAAATTATTCACAAGTTAGGAATTAGGAAAGGCTCATAATGTAAATGAATATTCATCTAAAAACTGATTAGTTTCAAAAAATTTGTGCGATTACCATGAAGGTTATAAAAGTATGTATTTCTGTTAAAGAATAATGTAATTTAAAGCTGATGGGAGCAGTAAAGTAGTTGATAGAATGAATATGCAGACAGAAGAGGATTGAATATATTATGCAATAAAATGGGATCGCGTGAAAAGCAGACATAAACAAAGTGGAGGGTAAGTGGGCAAGAGTATAGTATCTGCTAAGTACTAGTGCTACTGCACTGTATAAAAACGGATGACCGACAATCTATCGTAAAGGAGTTTAGCATAAAGATATTTAGAGAAATAATGTGATAGATTCATGCATGTCTGTAGTCATATTTAATTAAAGATTAGGTTCTACTTACTTGAGGTAAATAAAATCGTAAAGTAGATAAAATATAGTCATAATGGGTATAATTGTAGAAAATGATGAAACGACAACCGCCCCAACGTTGAAAATGAGTAAAAAAACGGTGGAGCAACTACGCATGTGAATTAATAAATAGTGGAACATGAAAAGCACTGACAGTTGAGTGACACACTCTGATTCATTTCCTCGTGAAGCCTGTAATTTCCAGGGAATAGAAGAATTTTCAGAATAATCTCCTGGAGATTAACAACGTGACGTGACGAGAGAATGATTTGTCGTCTTGCTGTCTGATCGGCTCTAGCATCCAACTGAACCTAACGTCTGAATTTTTGTATCCACATCCACATTTGTAATATAGAATTAGAATTATTCTCCGTCCAAGTGAGATATTGAAGTTTTGACTCATTTGCCTTTGCACAGTCTGTTACTATGTGTAGTAGACTATGTGCCTGGAATGTAAGTAAGGCAAACAGTCAACTTGTCTAGCGTCCATCCGTCCATTCCTAGTGAAATCAAGTTCAGGGAATCTGGTCATGAGCTAAATGTCAAAAGAATCTACTTACTAGCAAATCACCTATAAATATAAGGATCTATAAGTCAAATGAGTAGCCCGTGGATTTTTTTGCTTTAGTTACCTTATCTGACTGAAAAATTTCACATAACTGAAGTTGTTCACATCGCGAAGTCAGAGCACGCTCAACCCTTAGAGAGAACTGCATTCATTCAAATTCCCTTGATTTAACTTATTTTCTGTGGATATACATATATTATTGTATGTACATGATATTATAATACGTAGATATATAGGAAAAGTGATTCATTATTATTATCATCTTCTTAGGAACCAGTTTCCCTTTCTTTGCAGAATGTTGATGGTAATTTTCTAGAAAAACTGAAACTTCAGTCCAGTCTGTGTGGATTTATATTAACACGAACAACTGTGATTCTTTTCTGGCTCAACTGAAAAATTGTGAAGACAAATATACTGACTTTGTATGTTTTATATGCTTTATGTGCTGGAATCTTAGAGGATTTATCACAAAGTGTAATAAAAATTAGGTGCTAAATTAATGTAAGTCAGCTGAAAGTCATTTCTAGGAAAAATAGTAAAAATAGTGATTCAATCATTCAATAGTCAAAGTAAATTGAGCTAGAATGAGGAATCTCTCACATTTAGGTATGATTTGTGGCTCTAAATCGTCTGACCATTGGAAATTATTAACATATTATGGAATAAATATACCTGCCTAGTTTTTACTGTATGAGCGAATAAATTAATAACGATTAGAATGTGACACGATATGAGACTTACTTCTTAACAGACTTTATGGCAGACTAGATTATCCTATGTAAGTATGTAAAGGTAGTAGTTTGCATTTACAACTTACGTACACAAAATATACGTATAAGTAACAGGTAGTAGAGTAATTGCTAGCAATAAAGATGATTGAGGTACATATCCCATATCTTTTTAACCTTTTTGCAAATCTTGTAATAAATAATAAATAGCAATCACGAATAATGCCATAGGTTGGATTGGAAAATTACATGTTGATCAGTATTTTATTATTTAATATTCACGCAAGCCGTTAGTGATCACTTCACTGTACGTGAAAATAGAAATAAATCGATTATAAGCAAGTTAAATAATAGTAAAAATACTTTGCCCACTGCGAAATGTTGTTATTTGTACAGAAAGCAGTGTAAAAATGTCAAGAACCAAGGACAGAACCACAAAAACATTTCCTGGGGAATTTGCTACAATTGTTTTACATTTTAACGGAATCGTTGGATCTTTTTGAGGCGAGTCAACTTTAAAGAAGATGAGATAATAGACAGCTATCTCACTGTACTCGAGTAATTATAATTATGTTGGGGTTTGGGAATTTCGGAATGTTCTACTATTATGGCTTCTCCAGCATCAAGGTGACTGCAAGAGGATATCTTACCACAACAGACTTTATGTCTTTATGAATAATACGTAAATATAGAAGTCCCAACTACCCAGAACCTCACGCAATCCAGACGAGAAGGCAGGGCAAATCTTTTGTGTATTATGCAAGGAGTGCCTTACATAGCTGTGCCTATTGCGTAATGAAATATGAATTCCTATCACAAGATCATCTTTTTGCTACCATTGTAAAATTATTACAATCATTATGCATGAAAAATTCCCTGCTCCTTGCTTTGACCAAAACTAAAAATACTACCCAGCTAACAATTAGCTTAACTCGCCTATTCACTCCACTCATAAATTCAAAGACTTTATTTTGACAATCTTACTTTCCTATTTGTCAGTCTCAAGATTTATTCCTTTTACTCCATTGTTTTATTTACATCTTGTAATGTGATTTTGGATTTTTACCGACTCTTAGCTTCTCCACAAACAAACCATTCATATATTATGTTAATCAGGGTCGCCTTCTCTTGTAAAACGTTAATTACCATGTTCCTTGTATTTAAAACGTAGAGAAATGTTTTTATAACTTCTGGAAACTCATTCATTGTTATTTGTAAACAATAAATTACAAGCCAATTATGCTAATTATCTGTATTACATCTAAAACTACATAGTCATTCTTCAGATTTTCGTGCAGCAACAAAGAAATAATAGGAAGTTTGTAATCACAAAATTTTTATAAGACTTATGAAACATAAAATCACGATGAAAGCTATAGACTTTTCTATAAATTACGCTATTAGAAAAATCCATAAGTTTTAGAAACGTTTTTTAAACATTTGTAGTTTTTATACTGACTATAAGTTTCATAAGTTTTATGTTATAGTATTTTTTCAACGCAAACTCCCTAATAAGTCGCAGAGGATAATTTTCGTATTTACTAATGAAATAACAGTGGAAATAGGTTTAAATGTTCTGAAAGCACATCATTGTTTGTCCTAGGGTCAAAATCCCATGAAAACTAGCCAGATTGTCTAGAATGTGTAGTAGATTGGGTAAATGGAGGTAAATAGTTAAGGTATCTATGCATGTATGTGTTTAGCATATAAAGATCTTAGAGATTTATAATGATATCTTGTAGTTACACCTGAAGTTTAATATATAAAATAAAAATCCCTTGCGGATGGTTAAACATAAATCAGAAAACTAATTACGGCTTTTAGCAAGCAAATGTTCTAAATGGTATTGTAAGGGAAGCCAAAGAGCACGAAATGTATAAAATTGAAAGAAATGAAGTAGCAAAAATGATGTTGGAATACGGATGTGCTGATCTTGATGAGAGGTTAACGTATTGAAGAAGCAAAACGAATAGTCCTACTGCACCCTAAGCGAAACTACTGTACCTAACAGAACATCAGAAACGTGATTGTGGGAGAGAAGATAGTTAACTACTTTACTACACATCATCCTTAATGTATGCATCTATTGCCAATGATGAGATGTCAATAGGTTATGAATGAATCTTATTAGCATTTAAAATAATATGCCGATAAATTTCCCCATGCGTGCATCTAATGCTCTTGAATTTTTTGGCCTGCTCTCCCCAAATCATCTACAATCCAGTTTTCATCCATTTCCATTATGTAATTAGGTATTTACAGGATTGCACATCCTATTTGTAAAATATTGTGTCAAAATGAAAGATTTTCTCCGTGAAAAAATAGTTAGTAATTCCATATGGAGAGGCAATTACTCATGTAATAAAAGTTGGGTATAAAATTATACATAAAAGTATTAAGAAAACCAAGAACATAACTTAAGTTGCTCGCATATTTATATAGTATGATCTGTATTATGGTATTAGTAAGTAAGTGTTACTCTGACCAGTCTCACCCAGAGAGTGTGGTGTGGGTAGACGAAAGCTAGACTCGAGTAGTCCAGGTTAGTCAACAATTTGTATTTACAGAGCTGCTGCTTTCAGATTTTTTCCCGAATGTCTGCAAGCTAATAAATTACGAGATTCTGGAAAATCTCCTTTTCCACTAAACCTCAACCCATTCATGAAACTTATCAGATGTGTTGGAAAGTAAACTATACAAGTCTTAGAACAAGACTATTGAATAACACAAGGCAGCAGGAGGTTAATTTATTTCATTTATATGCAACACAGGTAAATTCAGTTTTCTAGCAAAAATCTTCGAGTCACCTATCACTTAGTGGATAGTAGAAGAACATCTAATTACATCGAGAATCTTTTGTGATAAAATCACAATTAAACATGCTGAGTTATTGTGACTAGGTTGGACTAGACTTGTCCTTAGACATCTGCAGCTGCACCTTTTAATAACTATCTATATCACTAATGTACCGCAAAGCTAATTAAATCCTAGTTTTCTCAAAAAACATTCACCCCCTTTGAATTCGGCTAATTAGAAAATTTTCTTTGTAATCCCAGACCGTAGCTTCCTGTTTTACCACGAAATTTTATGTTTTCTTTCAATCATCTTGAGAGTATTGACTGCTACCAGTTAGGTAAGGTCGATAATCATAGCAATTCAACATTTTAATACAGGTGTGAGGTCTACATTAGGATTTTATTCCATTTAATGACTACCGTGCATTACACATGCGATACTATACTAATGTAACATTTAAAATAATAATCGCCAGAACAAAATGTATTATACCACGAGATGATAGTATCAATCAGGTAAGTCAGCCGTTTAAAATGTAAGACTCGACTTACACACTTGAGATTTAGCCATTTATTACCCAAAACTACTATGCCTCACTGAGATTGGAGGAAGAAAGGTCAAAAATCATTGGAAAAAAGTAGTGTGCCGGACTTAGACGTAAGAATCCTTGACAGGATCAGCTTTTTTTCTGTATTACTTTCAGATGAACATAAACTATACAGTATAAGTTACTCGGAGAGTAAATAATTACTTTGATGTTCTCTCCTACTTACTTTTACTTTGTTAGTTTATTACCCTTGAGCTTACATCAGTCAGATAAAGACCGGCAAGGTATCATTTCAAGATAAATTCAACTTAAAACTTAAGACATTCACAGAAGAGACAATGTTCTCTTAAGTATGCAAATGAAACAGTAATTGTTAAGGGATATGTTTTATTGTGCAAGGTGTACCTAGAGTTAACCTCTGCATAATCAGCTTTTTACGCACCTGTGAAGTTGCAGGAGTCAAATATGCTAACTAGATTCCAGTAAGTAAATCATGATTTTGCAAAATTTTCCACGATTTTTTTTTCAATTAAATGCAGGTTAGATCACGTACATACGGTATACTATGCAGTTTCAAGTTTTAAATGCATTTGGTAGCAAAGGACAATCTATTACCTTATCTAGAGAAGAAACTAATTGGAAATGGCTGTGGAAAAATGCACTTTTTTTTATGTAATTGCTGAGGCGGATAGAATATTATGGATTGAGTCAGTTGGTCTGTCAGAGGGTCGGCAGGACGGCACATGATGAACTATCTCTATTTAGTTAGCAGTAGTCAGTTAGTGCAGGAATTAAAACTTTTTCCTTACACGATAGATAACCAGTGGAAGAACTGGGAGAAGAATAAGAACGGTCAAGTGACCAACGATATCCCTCTTTGCATCTTCTTCACTATTATCTCATACTATGTAATCACATTCGTAACGCATTCTTACAGTGTAGTCATCTATACACACATGTGCACTAACTTTACCTTTGTTAGCCAAACTAAGTACATAATTGTATTGTATTCCATTTAGCAAAGTAATCGCAAGAGTATTAGTATTGTTTGTGTAGAAGATGTTACATCTAAGAGATAGGACAATCTGTGTTGTAGTGACTGGGTTTCGTCTCTTGCCTACTTTGCTAGGGCTGACTATTGTATGTTTTATGCTAATTTCCCCTAAAACATAGGCAGATGTTCATTCCGATATTCTTTTCCCTTGATCTTGGAGAAGGTTATTAGATTTGGGCTGCGGGAGAACGAGAATACATCCAAATGATTTTTTACCATGATAACTAACTTCTTGGAGGTATATAAACCCCGTGTCAATTGCCATTCCTCACAGAACACTCCAATTTGCCTTTTGCTAAGTTTACTCAGCTAACTAACTGAAATCCTCTTCTAGACGGCTTGGTGCCTTACACCTCACTCCACAATCATCATGAATACTTTGGTAAGAATATTCCTCAAAATATCTCAATATTTCTAATTTTCTACGAAATTTTCAGAATATTTTCGAGCAATTTTAAAAATGAATTATTATTTTGAAACAGTTCGTCTGCTCCTTATTTGTGGCCTGTGCCATGGCTAGTAATTATGGTCAATCCGGATACAGCAGCGCTGGACTCATTGACTACCCATACGAAGTTCTTTATGACTCCAAACGCGATGGTCCCGTCGAACCTCCAGGCATCCGTCGTGCTGGACTCATTGATATCCCATATGAAGGTATTTTCGTCTTTTTCAATTCAATTTACAAAATCGTGTTCGATAAGAATAATTTTAATTCCCGATTTTGTTGTAATTTGCAGTTGTGTACGACTCTAAACGTGATGGGCCCCAAAGAATGAACAACTATCAACAACAGCCCCAGAGAATGAACAATTACCAACAAC
>JABASH010001466.1:0-25963 GCA_019776445.1 Tomocerus maximus | reverse complement strand
GTAACGTAGAGTGAAAGCCCTTCCCGCTTCGGAAATTTAATAAAAACGGCGCAAAATTCGTATTTAACGTTTACGTCGGACGTAAACGAAATATATTATGTTCCCTAATAAGAGGTCATCACAATTCGCTTGCATTGTAAAGATAATTTTCGCGACGTTCAGAAAACTATTCCAATTTTCGCGCCTTAAAAATGATTTCAGTTCAAGACTTTCGTTTTGTTTATGTACCTACCTGTACAAAGTTATTTATAATGTCATATGTTGCGAATAATTTATACAGTTCGTTCTGTTTCGTGTCAGTTCCGTGATGTAAATTCGTGGTAAGTGGCCTATTGACGATGTACTTGGAATTGTCGGAATTTATTTGAAATTCCGGTGATTGTTGCATCATAAATCATGAAAAATATTATTTATCTAGGAGTAGGAATAACAAATGTAAAGTTTGTATAGCATTACTTTACGTTGTTTTAACGTATTTTATTTTGCAAACGTCACTTAACATGACATGAATTTGCGTCTTGCGTCTGTGGTGATTTTGCTCTTCTCGATGCAGTATTGCAGCATATGGGTAGTTGTATTTTTACATATTTTTGTCCATTATTGCATTAGTTGCCGGTGGTTGAATTTGAAGTTTGTCATTCAGTTTGTTGAAGTCATTGAGTAAACAGTTGACAGTTAAAACCAATAATAATAATCAGGATTCGCTATGTATGTAAGAATTATAATTTTTGAATTGAAAGCATTCAGCATTTCTATTTTATCTTTCAGGTACCTTTTCGGCTTTGGATAGCTGATATCTGACCTGTTCACTCGGTGGAAATTGAATGTAGATGAAAGGACTATTTTGCTAACAGTCAATAAACAGTACTCTATCAACTATTCATCAGAAACAAGAAAAAGCACTGATATCTGTAACAAGTCGCTTGTGGAATAGTATAATCAACGTAATAAATACCGATTCTTAAAGAATCGGTTCTGTGGTCTTCGAGGATGGCTGCTGTTTTAGAAACCACCCAAATTTTATCTCCTATAACTGACAAACCTAAGTCAGTAATACGTAGTCCTGCAGTAAAGGTAAAAAATAAAATAGCCTGCCACATCAAAACTGTCAATAATCCGTTGTCTTGTTATAATTTCGAAGTTTAAATTATAATATGTATCTGAATTTTTAGACTGCTTTGGTAAGCCCAAATGAGCAAGAATTTGACGAATTAGTTAATGTTTTGAGAACAAGAATTGAAGAAGGGAATGGAGAAACCATTTTTAATATTGGTGATTCATGTGAAGGCAAGTGGTTAAAATATATGTACAATCTCAATTCAAATTGTATTGAGGGATTGGATGTAAAACCTGATCAATTTATAGTTTATGTAGACAAATGTGTTTATTTTATATAGGTGACCCGGGTTTGACAAATGAAGACTTTGAAGCATCCGTAGCCACATTACAATCAGTCGCCGAGTCTTTAGATGCAGCATGTGTTGAGCTTCGTCAGCGTATTGCAGAAGGGCTAATCACTGCTCAATATTTGGTTAGAAAAATATCTCCAGAAAGAGACTTCACGGAAATCAGGTAATTACATTAATTCCCGATTCTCAAGCAACCTGCAGCGGATTTTTATTAAAATGCATAAATGGATTAGGATTTAACCGATGGTTCGATTTCGATGTTTGCAATCTGATGTCTACTCTGATGAGATATTTATGACTTGGTCACCTAAGTTCATAAGCACCTAAGTTAGGTGCTTATGATTTAGTTTCATGATTCGTGATCATGGATTTTTATTAGGTTTTATATTTCGGATGAAAGAAATTAAGTTTGTATTTGTATTATTAATAAATGAAAGGTTAAATATTTCACAGGAAATACAATACAAGATTTAAATCCCGTTCCCAGTTTTTTTTGTAATTGCAGCACGAGCTGTTTACATATGATTAGTAATAGCGTTAGAAATACTGTTGAAATTTGATTCAAAGAACTATCTAATTCAACCTTTTGTGGTAAATCACTTTTACAAGTATTTTATTATTTATAAATAGGGTTGCAGTTGTGGGTAATGTTGATGCAGGTAAGAGCACTCTGCTCGGTGTCTTGACGCATGGAGAACTAGATAATGGTAGAGGTCACGCAAGAATGAAATTATTTCGTCACAAACACGAAATGGAGTCTGGCAGGACGTCTTCAGTTGGGAATGATATTCTAGGATTCGATCATCAAGGTTAAATTACATTGAAACACTAAATGACATAGTCCATTGAATATTAATGTATCTTAAACACATTTCGTTACTTCCATATTACGTATTTGCATCTCATGTCCAGAACAATACTTTGTTTATAAATCGTTGTATTGTATAGTATAAGATTAAGGACTAAGGAAGTTAGGTGTCCAGTCCACTTGTAATTTGTTGTCTACAGAAACTAATTTCCTTAAAATGTGCATATTTTTTTTTGCAGGGAATGTTGTCAACAAAGCGGATCACGGCTCTTTGGATTGGATTAATATATGCGAGAAATCTTCAAAAGTTATAACATTTATTGACTTGGCTGGTCATGAGCGTTACTTGAAAACAACAGTATTTGGCATGACAGGTCATTCTCCACACTTCGGAATGCTAATGGTAAAAATTGAAGTCTGCAAAGAAAATGACTAATATTTTAGAATATTCTATTTCTGGCTTACAGAATAATGTTTTTTATTCAATTTTATTAGGTAGGTTCAAATGCGGGTATTGTTGGGATGACAAAAGAACATTTAGGGCTCGCCTTAGCACTTAGTGTACCCGTATTTGTTGTAGTGACTAAGATTGACATGTGTCCAGCTAATGTATTACAAGAAACACTTCAGCTACTACTTAAAGTACTCAAATCTCCTGGTTGTAGGAAAGTACCTGTTATCGTCAAAACGGCAGATGATGTTGTTCTATCTGCTACAAATTTTGTTTCAGAAAGGTAATTTTCGTTTAATCAATGCAGTCTTAAATATCTTTCGACTAGACCTTCAATACATAAAATATACTGTATAAAATATTTTTTTATTTGGTAGACTTTGTCCTGTTTTTCAAGTTTCTAATGTAACCGGTGAGAATTTAAATTTGCTAAAAATGTTTATGAACCTACTGTCAACACGGACTCCTAGTTTTGAAAATGAACCTGCTGAATTTCAAATTGACGATACATATTCCGTTCCTGTAAGCTTTCCAAACAAAAATCTTCCGTATTAAAGAAATTATTACATTTCAGGTTTGTGTAATAATAATATTATTATTTGCTGATTGTTCAGGGTGTTGGGACGGTTGTCTCCGGAACTGCACTAAGAGGTACAATCAGTCTAAACGATGTGCTTCTGTTGGGGCCAGATCCATTGGGCCATTTTCAGCCGATTGCTATTAAATCTATTCATAGGAAGAGGATGCCGGTTAAGCAAGTTAGAGGCGGCCAGACAGCATCTTTCTCTCTTAAAAAGGTATTGATCGTGCATTATAACATCTATTATAATTATTATTAATTACCCTCTGCCGCATTAATTAACAAACACCTATTAATATATTATTCAGATAAAGCGTTCACAAATACGAAAAGGGATGGTTCTAGTGTCGCCATCACTAAATCCCGTAGCTTGCTGGGAGTTTGAAGGAGAAATTCTAGTTTTACACCATCCCACTACAATAAGCACTCGTTATCAAGCAATGGGTATGTTTAGTTTAAAATTTATTTTCCATTTTAAAATCGTAACTTTTTGTCATTGTTTTATTGAATTGATTTGACTTAGTACATTGCGGAAGTATTCGTCAAACAGCATCTATAATTTCTATGTCTCAGGATTGTCTACGGACAGGTGATAAGGCATCTGTTCATTTCAAGTTCATTAAACATCCTGAATACCTCAATTTAAATCAGAGACTAGTAAGAGAGGCTTTTGAAAATTCAAATGATAATTTTAATTTACAATATGTTAGTATTTATATTATAAATTTTTTATTTATCGTTTTACCCTTTTCTCGTTAAGGTTTTTCGAGAAGGACGGACAAAGGCTGTAGGGAATATCACAAAACTTATACCAATTGCATCATCCAGTGCATCTCATCAGGGTGGAAGAGTGAAGCCAATAAAGAACGGTATATTTTATGAGTATCGAATGCTTTGTCGTCCTAAATCTCATTTCAATATTTATTTTAATTGAAGCCATTTTCTTAATTTTTATTTGTAGCTCCTAAGAACCCACACAATCTGAACCCCCTTCACCATGGTGGGACCAATCCGCACATAATTACGAATGCTAATAATGAAAACACTGCTCCCCATGCATCGTCAACGCAGAAAGACATGGCAAGTGCAGGATGTTCAGGGAAAACAAGCAATAATATTTCTGGTGCAACAGCTTCAAACGCACAGACAGAGAATAGTCTAGAAAAAAACAATGTCACAAGTGGCAGTAACCAACAAAATGGAGCAAATGGTGTTCAGAAAAAGAGAACGAAGCGTGGGGGTAGGGGTCGCCATAATGCTAGTGCATCTACGAGCACGGGTCCTTTAGCGGAGACGACAATAAATACATGAGTTAAAAATTTAAATGGTAGAGAAATAGTAAACTCCATAATTTCAAAATGTAAACGTTACTCTGTCTTATTTGGTCTGTATGGTATGTAGTATGTAGTATCTTTTACTTCATGGTTTAGGTTTATTTGTATCTTAAAAAAGTGTATTGTTCTCATTTTCCCGGTGTTTGTATACAATATAATATAGAATTGTACTTATTAGAGTGAATAATGTCCATTTTATTGTACCTTACGAAATAACTATTATAACTTGTTAAAGCATTTATTGCAAACATTTCAAACATCACGATTAGTAATTTTATCCATGCACAATTCCAATGCAAAATGTTAAATAAAAATGGATTTTGTTGACGTAAATGTTAGCATTGAATGCTCAAAGTTGCGGGTTACAGTGACCTTGTGTATAAAATATCATCTACTACTATTGAATAATTCATTGTTATACTAAATAAGGATTGATTGCCATTTTGGAAATGCGTTTTTGCTTAATAATTTTCATGTTTTAAAATTTTATGAATCAAATCAAACGTTTACATGATGTTGGCAATTTCTTATTAATTGTCTTTTAGGGATGGATGCTATACGTCACTTTCATCCAATTCTGTGCTGCTCAAACATTTGTCAGCTCAGAAGAGTCAGGATAAAAACATGCGAAGAGTAAATACACCTTTTTATTTTCTATCATTAACTTAAGTCAGGTGTACGGATAAACTTAAGAACATAGGTATAGGTACAAGAACAAGCTAGAACCATCGTTATGCGATGCATAGTAAGTTTTAACATCGATAAAATTGATTCTTTTATTAATATGGTACATCCATTCTGGAAAATAATATTTGTTAGCAGGTATAAGTTAACGACGTGTAATGAGTCATCGACATGATGCTGGAGCTGGACTAAAAGAAGACGTTTTATCATTGTCAATATCTTATAGACACCACTCACCACATACAACGTTTTCATTTAAGAACAGCTGCATGACGGGCATCACACATGTACAGAAACAGATAGAGGTATTTTTGGACAGAGTCCAAAAATCAAAGTACGCATGAAATCCTTATATCATATCTATCAACATTGAAATGTACGATGCGGTGTAGCTTATGAAATCCAATTCAGCATGAATCCAGCTGAGAGTTGAGACTGAGAGTCATTATTTTTGTTTTTGCTTATTTTGTGTAGATACCTATCGGTATATTCTATCTATGTACACAAACTGTCCAGATCCAGTATCCAATCCAGTCTATAGTCTATATATGTACAAAGTTTGTACTACAAACGGTACAAACATATATTATTGGATTTGATGAGCTAGATGCTACAAGTTAACAAGTTTTTGGCGTTGGTAGTCTCCAATCCATACCCATGCCATGTCATGCTTATGAAATCATTCATGTAAGTGATACTGTGATACTACAGAAGGGCAAATACCTTATTGTCAGAGATTGTATCTTGCGTTGTCGTATCTAAATAATCATACACTTATTATTTCCATTCGGGTGTATGCAAAGAATATAATATTTTATTTCAACAAGTACGTTCTAGCGTTTAATTCTTCGAATTTCCAAGTATATATATACCACATTTTTGTCAGGTACACTTGGAAATAATATTTTTACTGTGAAAGAGCTTTTTGTATGCTAATTTCTCTTTATTAAGAAAAACAGACTAATATTTAAGTTGGTCCTGTAACAATGAAACACTTGGCTATCTGTGTTGCTACCTCTTTGCTTTTATTTGGACTGATTTGCGAGAGTGGAGCAACTGAAAGATTTTATCGTGGAAGAATTTTCAGAAAGACTTCATCGAAGAAAATTGGAGTTTCTCTTGCTGGTTTTAGTGATGACCCTTCCTTGTGGTTCTCACAGAAGCTAGACCATTTCAATCCGTCAGATATCAGACAATGGCAACAGGTTAGTGCTTTATATTTAAATACTAAACTATATGCAGTTACAGTTTACAAACATTGAGATGATTGCTAACACATTTTATGCGTTGCATAGAGGTATTTTGTCAACGATTCGTTTTACAAACCTGGAGGACCTGTATTCCTTATGATTGGAGGGGAAGGAGAAGCCAGTCCCAAGTGGATGAAAGAAGGCGCTTGGATAACTTATGCAGAGAAATTGAATGCTTTATGTTTTCAACTAGAACACCGTTTTTACGGACAGAGTAGACCTACAAGGTAAGTATCATGTAACATGTAATATGTATAGTATGTATGTATATGTAAATGAATGTCGGTCCTCACAAGAACTGTTTAATGACAATAACGTATATTGTTCGACTTACAGTAGCCTTTCACTACCGAATTTGAAATATCTAAGTAGCCAACAGGCTTTGGCTGACTTGGCTCTTTTTACCGAAGGAATGAAAGAAAATTATAATCTGACGGTATGAAAACATGTTCTAATAAATTCTAAAACTGTATGAAGCTATATGAATGAAATCAGATTTGATATCCCACGCTCAAATAATTTACAGAATAACAAGTGGGTTGCCTTTGGGGGCAGTTATCCTGGATCTTTGGCAGGTTCGTTTTGATTGTAATACCAGTAAACATTCCTGATTTATTTTTAAATGTGATAGATCAAAAATAATATTGGCTTAATAAAAACTTTTCTTGAATCACAGCCTGGTATCGTCTCAAGTATCCACATTTGGTAGATATAGCTGTTTCTACTTCCGCTCCCCTTTTGGCTGAATTAGATTTTAAAGGTCCATTGCTAATTATTAACGGTTTAATTAATTAGATGATATCTTTGCTTTGTGATGATTGATGATGAATTCGAGGTATCATTTTGTAACTATTTATGCTAAAGAATATCTTGGAGTCGTCCGTGATTCAATTACCAGAACAAGTTCCAAATGTGTTGATGAGATTAAGCAAGCAGTTGAATCAGCAGAAGGACTCCTGAAAAGAAGAACTGGATGGTGGATGCTCAAGAAGAACTTTAAGTATGGAAATGTATTTTAATCATTTTCTGTTTCTGTAGTAGTTGGAAAGTTTAATGCAGCTATATTTACAAATTGACTTATATATACATAGCATTATGGTACAAATCAATTGCTTCGGTTTTGTAACCTGAAAAAAGTGTATGTTATGTTTTTTTTGACCTTAAATTAATTAACTATTGTTGGAATTACGTATGGAAATGCAAGCAATGATTCAATTAATATATAACAGGCTATGTGATGATTTGGATGGAGGAAATCTAAAGGATGTTGCCTCTTTGTTTGAAACTCTCGCCGGCAACTTCATGGATATCGTCCAGTACAACGAAGACAATAGAGCTTGGGAAGGATCAGAAACTGCCAATATCACAATCAAAACTCTTTGTGACATTATGGTGCCCAAGGGATCTGATGATGACACGACTCCTCTTGAAAGATATGCTGCTGTCAATGACTTGATGCTTGACACTTTTCAGAAAAATTGCACTGATTTCAAATACAGTAAGACAGTGAAAGATATGCAACAAGACAAGTGGAATAGTTCCGTTGCATCTGGGGAAAGACAGTGGACATGGCAAACTTGTACTGAATTTGGTTTCTTCCAAAGCTCTGATTTGGAAGACCAACCATTTGGAAAGGATTTTCCGCTTCCATATTCTATTAAACAATGCAGAGATGTTTATGGTGTTAGGTAACTATATAATTACAATTTAACAGAAGATTATATTGTAGACATGAATAAGTATGCTATCATCTCTACATATACATCATTTGTTATGCTACAATGACTTATTCTATGTCATCTCTATACTTTGTTTACAACTTGAGTTGAGTCTACAAAACATCGTCGGACCATGTATTTTGTGTAATCTGTCATTATTTCTGCTTGCTTTTTAGATTTAATCGAACATTTTTGGAGAAGGAACTTCAGTGGACTAATAGTTATTACGGAGGAAAAAATATCAAAGTTAGTCGTGTAATTTTCGTTAATGGGTCCATTGATCCCTGGCATGCTCTTGGAATTACAAATGCTACAGATACAACTGCGGATAACGTCGTTATTTTCATTGATGGTAAGTGCTTGGTGCTTTCTTTAGATACTTGCGTATGTGTAGATACAGGCTACAGCTACATGAAATTAAATCCTTTTGGAAAGCATGCAAATCTAGTCTGATTAAAATTACTTCTTATCCGTGAAATGAACAATTTCAATTTTTGCGAAATAACTAATAAAAATTATCTATACCATGTATCTGTAATTTACATTTTATGTATATTGGTAATTATGTCAAGTTCTGTGATTTTTAATCAGGTACTGCCCATTGTGCTAATATGTATCCAGATTCAGTAAATGACGTACCACAACTAAAAGAAGCTCGGGCTCAAATCTTAGCCCAACTGACCAAATGGCTGAAATAAGTTCTGAAACGTTAAATTTTATAAATATGCACTTACATGTTTATGTTCTGTTATGCCAAAGTATGTTCTCTTTCTTTAAACGTTGATACTATGAACTACTTAAAGCTTCATTTTGAATGTGTATGTAATTTTGGTTGATTCATATTTTTGGAATCGTCTATTTTCAATTCAAAATATTCCATCGAAACAAGGTTTTCATTGTAATCAGTTTGTATTTGTAATAAAATAGTAATAGGTACACATTTTCTCGATTTTTTGGGATTTTTTTGGGATCTCGGGATATTTTGTTATAAAAATGAATGTTTACAATTGTGTGGATGAACATAATAATTTATAGAATGCATTTCTAAAGTTGCAAAATTTTGGGAATCGTAAATAAATAGCTGGGAATTATACCCGGCTCTTTTCTGTGCTAAATTTTACAAGTTACAACTAATAGTTTAATTAATAGATGCATCTTGAATCTTGCATTAACCAAAGCAAGTTTATTTATTTGAGCAGTACAGTTAAATAAAATAAGAATAAATTGTTGCTCTTTTCTGTGCTAAATTTTACAAGTTACAACTAATAGTTTAATTAATAGATGCATCTTGAATCTTGCATTAACCAAAGCAAGTTTATTTATTTGAGCAGTACAGTTAAAATAAGAATAAATTGTTAATAGGGGAAATTCCATTATAGTTTAGCCATGTTTTAGTCCTTCAATTCAGTCTCTGGAAGGCTCGCAAGTATTTAAGGAGTGAATGAAGGTGGGGTCTAAATAATGATTTGCAACCAAATCGATGCCAGTTTTGTCTTCGAAAAGGAATTTCAACAATTCCCGAGCAGCCAGTTTAAAGTTGTTCATCTGTGCCATTGAGTGCACGGCGCAAGTGTCGCAATAAATTCTGCAGATTTCATCAATGAGGTCAATGAATGCAGCTTTGCCAGTTCCAGGAGCAACATCGTGAGTTGAAATCGGCATGAACACTCTCATTCCAGTAGTGTCATCGTCACCATCGGGAGCATCGCGCTTTTGCCTGCCTTCCATACCAAATATTCTACTGAAAAATTCTGACATGGAAAACCAGATGTTGCTAATCCAAGAGAAAAATCCGGTTTCTTCAGATTGTTTAGATGACGGAATGAAAATATGGGTAGAGTAAACGACATTGTGAGTTGTCTCAGGCTCCGGAGATGTAACCGCCTGCATTAAATATTAATAGATCATCTTTTAAAGTCTCGTGTCTTAAAAATGCATGCATCAATATAGAAATTAAAGTCTGCGCTTATAATATCACTTACATATTTATATAACTCTTCAGATGTAAATATGGGATCTATTGCCTCTTTCTTTTCGGCATGGCTAAGAGATTTGTCCAACTTTGCGTCAATATTGGTGTTCTAAACAAAACAATATAAAATATTGAATTAATTATTACACCTTAGTTTTATGACTTCCTTAATCATATTAAGTGCTTGATTCGTCACTACTTTTATTACTCTGCTATTAAGCTATTGTTTGTTGCATGCAGATAAACACTGTCTCTGCCATCACCATTGCTTTGACCGTAGTGACCTCAAATCCTAGTTACTACAGATAAAAATCCTTATGAATGACGTCACCAACCTTAGGTTTGTTTTCTTCGGGGATATCAACTATCTCCACCTGATCTTTTGGGTCATTTAATGTTGGAACCTCTTTAGTTTCATCAGCTTCTGGAATAGGCTCCATAGCAGGTTTTTCATCTGTGGCAGTATGTTTCTTTATGAATTCCAAAGGATGTGCGATGAGTGATCTAAGAGAATCCAAGGGGAAAAAGGAATCTAAACTGCTTTTTTCTGGACGAACTGGAGTGCCAAACACTTTAGTCGGCAAAGGAGATTCACCCTTGCTGCATGAGCTCATTGTTGCGATGAGATCTTCAAAGGCTTTGCTTTGACCCCCACGAGTTGGCTCAGTGTTCGAGATTCGTTTTCCGATGTACTTTTGAATCTGGAAAAGTTTCTGAGAGTCAACACTCTTGCATTTGTGACGAATGATACCGAGGGCGAATCCAGTGAAAAGTTTCAATTCTCCTGTTGTCAATTTCAAAGATCCTCTCAAACTACGTTGGATATGACGTGTCACGATGGTTTCTTCACTGGGTGGTGGCAGTGGGGGCATTGAAAAATCTAAAGTTGGAGCTGTTACAGCATATTTTATATAAATATTTAATATTTTGCAATTTACTGCTTCAAAAATTTATATATTATCATTAAATCATACGCTAATCTGTAGTAAGATTAACTGTGTTACCGTTTTTTGGATTCTCTCCTGTAACGCCCATTAACAGGGCGATTAATAAAACTGCTATCATTTTGTGGTAGAATAGTTCACGAACAAGTTAATTTGAATACTGATTGCTTGCTGCAGTTACAAATGCATATTATTTTGCCACATACGCCAAAAATTTATCAGCTAGAAGTAGACCAGGAAAAATCATAAATATTTTATGATGCAAATTAACTTTGGACTGTTTTCTGACTCATTAAGCATTGTTTCATTTCCGAGGTGAAATTATATGACATTTTTACGACATCTTTAGGATAGGAAACGAAAAATCAATCGTAAAACTAAAAATGTCTTTGTTCATTTATTTTCCATTAAACTACTAATTGAATACTGTGACATGATTTTATCATGAATTTGTGCTTTATCTGAAATGACGCTTTTTCTGCAGATACTATTAAGTGCCATTATTTTATTTATTTATGGAATGCATGTGAGTACATGAAATGTGATAATGATAATACATGTGACAACATAATTTTAATGTGCCTGTTTTCTATCTTTTTCACTAAATACGTTATGTAAAGAACGACATTTTCTTTTATATAACTGCACTCTTTTTATCTTCACGATACGAGGGTATGGCCAACTCTATTCATACCGACCTATAATATTTTAATAGCTATATATATATTGATTATGATTACTGTGACATAGGCATAGGTATTAAAAAAATAATTGAAATTCTCTAATATATACCAAAACATGTGTAATTGCTGTTTTTAGAGTTCTTTCTTATTTCTCCCAATAATAAGCAAATTATAATAATAATAGACAATAATTTCTTAGATTCATTTACTGTTTAGCATTTAGAAAAAGTTCGCAAAATAAGGGTAGCAATATTGCTCCATGCTCCTAAATTAATAGAATAATATTCCTACTAATTTACCACCTCCGCAGCTTAATTTGACATTTATTACCTTACCGTTAGTACTTAGTACCTATGCATAGGCATAAAACCTATTATAAGCATTTAAGAATAAAGAAATACCCCGGGTTGTTTCAATTTAGAATTTAAACTAGGGACAATTTGGAATTTGGACATTAGTATAGCATGGTATAGCTTAGGATATGATTTCCGGGAAATTAATAGCAATGATTCTAAGATTTATAATATAATGAAAAAGCTTCGATGATGCATTGAAGCTTTTTGCAACATTGTTGGCTACATTGATTTTATATGTATGTTTCAATTCAATAGTTAGGTAACCTAATAAACATTGATTGATGTCAAAAATAAATGCTTGTACGTTATACTAAATTAGCAGCACAAAGGCTTCTAGAACCGCTTTAAGTCACTTAAGTGCTTGTAACTAAGTATATCTGTACATATCTGTACACACCCTAGTATTATATCTATCATATCATGGCATATATATATCAGTGAGCATATACTATGTATAGGATCTTAGTAATCTTAGTAAAATATTTGGAAGACGACAGAGGCTGCGCTGGTAAAAAGTCCAAGTCTACTGCTCTCGGTCGGAAGAATAAAAGCAGATGAGATATTTATGTTGATCTGGCTGGATAAGGCTGAATGCTGATAGTTTCTTCACTACAGAAACTCGTCTACATAGACAGGGCTGAATTATTAAAGAACGCAAATCATCAGATCAGCTCTATATAGACTGTTGCTTTGACAGATAAGCCTTCCCAATCTCACAAACCTTGAGATCAATTGAATCTAATTGCCCAGATAGCTATAAAGAGCAATTCAACTGAACCTCATCTTGGAGTAGAAAACAGGTTGACCTTCACCTGCTGGCATTTATCAGTTTTCTGAGACTAACATATATCAGTCTGCCTAAATAATTATAAGGTAGGTGCGTTAAATTTTTCTTACATCCTTTGTCCAAAACTACCTTTTCGATAGTAGCTTAATTTTACCCTGATTTTCATTATAGATAACTTATCCAGGTTTCATAAATAATTTTAAGGATAAGGCTAGGCTATACATAAGGAAAACATAGTTTAATTGCGATGTACATATTATATTATTGTATATACAAGATAAAAATACAAGATATTAGAAAATTAAAACTAATTTCGGAAAACTTTTACGTTCATGGCGGGCGGTACCAGAAACTGGGTGGATTACACAAATCAGTCGGGTTGGGGTTGGGGCAGCAGCAATCATATAAATAAATCTTCTAATTTGTAATTATATGTAAGATGTTTTCTTTTCAATTGCATAGGATAGCGAAGTAGCAAAGTCAGGCCAGCCGAAGACGAACAGACGGAGTCAGGGAGTCATATCATCTATCTATCTAGTGTCTATATCCAGAGAGTTGGTTATTGAAACAAGTTGATAAACATAACCGGCATAATCTCTCACGAGAATAATAAGTGACATTGCAAGTTAAATTCTCACTTTTTCGAACTAAAATCCAATCCAAATGGCATCTTCTGGAAAGTCTGTTTTGATTTACGGTGGAAAGGGAGCCTTAGGTAAACTTTTATTGTTTTATAAAGCTAAAGATCTCAAATCTAAATAATTTTAACCAAAGATTCATTTGCTTTTTTCAGGCTCGACTCTGGTTGACTTTTTGAAGGCAAAGGATTTTTGGGTTGGAAATATCGATTTTTTCAGCAACGATAATGCAAATCTCAATGTTATCTTGGAAAAAGGTCTTAGTTTCGTTGAACAGGTAAGGACAAATAAAATTAACTATAATGATATGTGCATTAAAAATGATTTCCAAAATATTCGCGAACTTGTTACGGTAGCAAAGAATTGTGGATAGCTACCTTTGTGATCTAGCCATTATTCATAGTCCAGCCAGTGTAATGCAGGAGAAATCAGCTGTTTAATTAGGCAAAAGGGTTATCACACAATCTTCACGAAGTGTCATTCAAAAGTCTGGAAACATAACATGCAATGTATTTTTATTACCCTGAGACATTCAATTAAATTTTGACAAAGTGGTTTATTTGATCAGGCGGAAACTGTTACGAATGGGGTACCCGAAGGAACTCAACTGGATGCAATTCTCTGCGTGGCAGGTGGTTGGGCAGGTGAGTATTTTTAGCAAAAAAAGAAGCCATTTTCTTTCCTGTTTGGGTTGTTGTGTCTGTATATTGTTGTGTTCATGGTATTCGTATTTAAAAATATCGACTACCTTTGTGAGTTCTGTGGGCACCTTTTGTATAATTTACAACCATATCTTATTGTTAGGTATGCATGGGTTACGTAAGATGATGTTAATGTATTCTGCGAATGGTGTATGCTTTGTTTGCATTCTACGTGATTCTGATAATGATAACCTGCCACTGTTTGCCATGCAATGCCACTTCAGGTGGAAACCTCGAGTCACCGGAATTTCTTAAGAGTGCCCAGCTTATGCTGGAACAATCTTTGTGGAGTTCATACATTGCAGCTAGTCTCGCTCCAAAGTTCTTGAAAGAAAATGGCACTTTGGTTTTGACCGGGGCTCAGCCAGCACTGAAGCCAACACCTGGAATGATCGGATATGGAGTTGCTAAGGTGGGTATGCTGAATTTTCTTCATTTCGAATCTTCTGTTGCTTTCCTTAAGTTTTAGCTTTCTGATTTCTAAACATTGTTTCAGTTCAATGTAAAGCAAATACAAAACGGTAGCATTGAACTATGAGCATTTTTTATTACAGGAATAAAAACTTATTTATTTTCAGGCTGCAGTTCATCAGTTGACAAAGTCAATCGGCGCGAACAAAGGAGGTCTGCCGAAAGGGGGAAAAGCCTACGCGATATTACCTGTGACGCTTGACACGCCAATGAATCGAAAATGGATGAAACATGATGATTCATGGACACCATTAGAAGATGTGGCGAAGTATGTTCCTTAAATTGTCTCTTTACTTGATACCACAATTTAACTTCATCAATAAAATTCTGTGTTCTATGAGTACCTTAGTAGACACCCTACACGAACGTTACTTAATATTTTAAAACGTTAATTTTCTAGAATTGTTTTCAATTGGATCTCTCAACAAGACACCCCTCCAAGTGGCAGTCTTGTTCAACTGATAACGAAAGACGGTAAAACGGAAACAGTTATTGAGTAAAAAGCTAAGTAATTAGGACGTGAATTCTTCTCGTCCGTCTTTCTGTTCCTAATGACAAATCACGTATTAGAACTTGTTAATACATGGGACCAAATCTAGTTGACATTGTCATGTAGCCAAAAGATAGTATTTATTAAAATAAATAAGAAGAAATAGAATACATCGTGTATTTAGATGTGTACATGATATATATTCGATTATAATTGGAGATTCTATTTGTTATAATTCTGTTACATGTTTTGATTCTTTCATGTAAAATAAATGGCATTTGTTTATCAGCAACAGAAACCTTTGGATCTTTCAACCTTCTCTTTATCAAATTAATATTTTTCATGTAATAAATGTGCACTGTGCACTCCTGTGCAATTTCACACAGCATTTTACAGAACAGCAGGCCTCAGACAAAATTCTTCCATAAGTATTAAACTTATTGCAATATCTAAAGCAATCTCAAAAAATATTGTAATATGCATTATTGTTGACGTAGGCACTAACCACTGGTCAGAGCATGATACTATTAACACAATTGGATGCAAACACAGCCAACAAAGCAAATGCCTCATACACAGTATAGTAAAGTACGGGTGAGGGACCAGTTGAGAAAAAAGGGGTGTTTATGCTTCGTTAACTCGTTTTGCGAGATTTTCACGAAGAAGGAGGATTTGCTCGAGAGAATACAATGCTACAAATGTTACGCAAAACCAGAAAGGTTTGGCAATTTAAACCGCTGTTAAGGTCAACTGGTCTTCCATAGTCTTCTGCACTGACATGCACTGAATCTCGAAAAACTCCTTAATATCTTTATTATGTGGGTACATACACAAATATAAAAGTTCTTACAGGGAAAGTACATTATAGCGATGGAAATCTGACTTACTTTTTGTCATTATAATTAATGATAAAAGTATGAGTATATGAGTGTTTAGCAATATAAGAATAATATAATAGGGCGCATTGAGGATATCAAATTCTATAGGTACAATGAGTTGCAACTTACAACAATCGTCAATGATATACACTTCGTTTTCACTTGCTTTTGCTTTGCTACATACTAAATTACTCTACCTGTGTGTGCACCTTTATTACTCTGTGTCTGTAATGTACTTCTGTGTACGAAAGGGTAGCTGTAGTAAGTCGTAACTGCGTGCAGACATACTACACGTACATATATACTTATAAACAACGAGTGATAAGCGTATGTTTTGTAATGCGTAAGTTAAATTATAATTTCAATCAAGACGATTTACCTCTAAGGAATTTTACTGCACTCGATCTAAGACAGACTTGTTTTACAAATTTTTAGTATCGAATTTCGGATATTTATTTTTGGTAAGTCATTTAAACTATTTGTATACCATTTTACAATTTTTACGCACTTTTCTTGTCTATGTGGAAGATTGAGAATATTTTTGATAAAGATGGAAAACTGGTGAACTGCATTCTGTATCTCTGAATAATTCTAGATGTGTTCTATACTTTGCACCTGCAACGAATGAGATTTTCACATGTAAGTTACATGCAATGCAATTCAAGATATTTCTTCATATTTTCTCATAGGGATAAACTAGTTCACGGGAAGTAGGCAATGTATGGCAATAGATAGCTATTTTATTATAATGTTGATTTCTTACTGCGTAATATCGAAAGTAGTAACCATGTAACCTTTACTAGAGAACTAGAACGCAAATACGCTAGAAAATTTAGCATTGAAGTATTCAGAAAAAAATCGGGCTCTACTCAGTTGTTTCAACCTGCCGAGTATACTGCGTTGTCTTCGGTCACAGCGAGATTAATCAGCATTAAAATGTAAGTTAATTAACAAAATAAGTTAATCAATTATATCGAGAAAGTCTAATGAAATCCAACTTAAATAATTTTCACTGCATTATATCTTTCTCATTTCAAATTTAGCAATCCTAAGATTTGGTAAAATTTCGTTCTGTGGTTTTTATTTAGGTTGTTCTACATTTACCTGTTTGTATGCATCGTGGCATGCATTTACTTCTTCAACATTATCCGGAGGATAGTTCAAGATATGCTTGTCAGACCGGCTTGAAACCAGCACACTTTAGATACAACAGATAAACTATGTATTATATAACGTGCATAAATTAAAAGTACCTACCATCTCAGGTTTTACAAATTTTAAATTCTTGTAACTTACAACCTTATAAACTCATAATGTGCTGTGTCACCGATTTATAATTTTTAGTCATCCAAAACGTGTTACTATACAATTACCAAATATTTTCCTCTGTTCAGATTCAGTCATTGATTATAAACTGCATTTCTAATCTAAAGAGTAAAAGTAAACCTAAGTAAATGCATAGTGCATTTCATGACCCTTGAAGTATGTAAATGAATAAGGAAAATGAAATTGAAATATTATAAATTGGATTGTGTCAGTCAGTAACAATATTTCGCAATATGCTAACGATGAGAAAAGAAGGTGAGGGAAAGGAAGAACTGTTCCTACAACTGAGGAGGAGGAGGATGACGGAACTTGGCGGAGAACACGTCGGCTCCAGTTCTTGTGAAATCAAACTCGCCTGGCCTAACAATTTCATATTTTGTTACTTTAAACTTGAATTGAATCCGATTCTATAACAAATTCACTTTTCTGAATAATTTCGAATTAGAGCAATTTCGTGTTGCCAAATAATAACTAAATCTGTGTGACAAATTACTGTTGTTGTTTGTGCTATGTCTGTACCTTGGTCTGTACTGTACCTTGGTCTGTATCTCAGAACTGTAGCAAGATTGAACCACATCCCCTGGTTTCATCTTAATAATATTTTAATTATTAGCTACCCAATTCACGACACATTAGTGCTTTTATTGGGCAAAGCACACGAGTATATAATTATAGGCACCTATTTAGGAGTATAATTTAATAACACATGTAATAGTAGTAAGTACATTAATTATTGCGGCTGTGAATTGCAATCACAGGGTAGTCAAAAGAAGATTTATATATGTGTTACTGACTCTTGAATAGTTTCGTCGCAAATGGAATGGAGTAATAATTGTCAATGATGACTATTGTTACATACCAAACACAGGCGAGAAAAATGAGACAGTCAGTGTGAGACAATGATCGTAATTCATACTGTTTTTGAACAAACATCAAATATCCATACTAAAGTTAACACAAATTATTTTTGCATCCAAAGTACTTCATCTTTCTGTATTTGTTTAGCTGGGTCTAATTGAAGGAATTAATATGCAGCACACAAAATCCTTTATCATCGAAAAAATTAGACAGCTCTACTGTAAGTACATGTATGCATAGGCCGTAAGTATACTTGCAGTTAGATATGCACAATAAATAGCACTAGATCAATCATAATCACAACAAACAAATTCACTATGCAGCATATTTTGAAGTGATACTTATAAACAAGGTGAAATGTTGAAAGCGTAATTTACACACTAGATACATATTAAGAGTAATATGAAATGAATTGTCTCTATTTTTATGCAAAATGTGTCATTTATTGTGGTAATCACCTTTTACTTGTGTCTTTGGCACATATTGATTACCCTTCTCTAGACTCAGTTCCCATGAGTAAGGTAAACTACAATAACCATTGTAATGTATCTAAAAATAAATATCATACTACTAGAGCAAAGAGGAGATGGCTACAGAAACAATTAAACCTGAGCCCAGAACACATTTATCAAGCTTGTCACTCTAATTGTCACATTATTGTAGTCTGTCCGTTGATAACATGAATAGGCAATTTGGACAATTGAGATAACTGCGTTTATGGCCTCGCAGTATATGAAGTTAAAACAAATTATATCTATTATTCTTTCCTATCCACACCCATACCCCTTCTTTAGTATTAGTGGCATAGTTTCTAAGTATAGTTAGTTATGATTACATGCCTGTGTAGATCCAACAATTCTTGCCCAACTGACTGACCACACAGAACTGATAATATTTTGTTATTGCTATGCTATATTGTTTATCTCTTTTCGACAAGTGATCGTAGCTAATTCCCAAATATTTACTTTTTGGAATTTACAACCGAGAGTGTAGTAGCAGTAGTAGCAGTGGTACACTTTTAGATATTACTATTTGGTTTGGATTATACTTACACTAGGTCAAGTATACAATTCGGTACTGGATTCGAAAAGTCATTGAGGAACTATGGGAGTTCAAAGAAATACGAATTAACAATGAAAACCTTAAATCCATTAGGATATTGTGTAACAAAATTTGCATCTCTCTACCACACCTGCAGAAATACTAATGGAAATCCTGTCTTTGTGATCATTTCCTTCCCATCCTGAATCCCAACTGAGAAATAACTACATTGTGGGCATTGTGTTAGGATAACATTAAATAACATGGTTCGGTTATAATACATAATAGATACAATACATACATCTACACTTATATACTTGACATGCTTATGGATTCCACCAAATGAGTCCGTTATAATATTGCATCTGTAAGCTACATTTGTGTCATATGCTTACCTGTAACCAAATTCATTATAGTCACCAACATTTTGAACGTTTATATGCATTAGACAGAAATAATACGCACACAATGGTATAAGTCGCATAGCTAACTATGCAATAAAATGTGTGAAATACATCCAACAAAGCAACGGATTAATTATTAATTGTATATATTTAATATATTGGACAGGTGAGGTGTAAATTGCACAGTGGGTGTTTTCTGTGCATATTAGAAGTATATTATAGGCTCCTGGGCTCCTCTCCTACCGGTACCCATGAACAAAGCAAACAGACATAGCAAAAGTTTTATTTGCACCCCTGATAATTAGCATGATAAAAGTAATCTATTCTTTGTCCGATGATTTTCGCACAGGAAACTATGGCCTATTATGCCGTGCCATCAGAAATCAAACCAAACATAATGAAATGCACAAAAGAGATTTACAGCCAAATGAACACTTTTTCACTTTCATACTTTGTCTGATATCAAAAGTTACGTTTGTGGGATATGACAAATGCAATATTACTAAGCTGGCGATTCATTCTCATTTTACGTAATTTTCCAACAAGGTGTATTGAAACCGAAACAAACCACATACACAAATCTGTTGGATATAGTATCATACAGATAACTAAAGTCAAGATAAAGTAACTGTGACCATGTTAAGAGACATTAAACAAAACATTCATATGACTAAGTTCCTACTTTGCGTTTAGTCAGTCTCGAACTTTTTACAAATAGAAATGAACTTCATTAATACAGGACAAATATTAACACTAACGCATCCATATATTCATACCAATAATCTGTGTCAGTGATTGACAAATCTAAAGAAAGATGAATAGGCACTAATGAGAAAATCATTAGTTAATTAAATATTGACAGGATAAACAATAAGTATCATTAGCCAAGTACACTTAAAGATTATAGTAACGATTCCCGTCAGAAAACAATTTAAAAAAAGTAAAAGATCTGAGTTACAGAAACAATCACTTGTGAGACTTTTAGTAATACTTCTAATTTCTTCAAGAGGAAATCAGAAAAATGCCGGCGAGTAACAATCCTTCATCAATTTACGATAGAGAACCTCTGATTTCGGACAACAATAATGAAGAAAATTGGAAAGAAGATAGTTACATTGATTCCAATGGAAATAGAGTCTTCAATGAGGTGTCTATCTCAAATTCCTTAAATATTAAAATGTTTTACCTGTGCAATAATATTATTTCAAATGTTTATGGATTTTTACCTACAGGATACCGGAGAAAAAGCTTTGAAAAATCGAATTCAGCTGCAGTCTGAATTTTCATTTCCAGAAAAATTGTCCGTTTTTCCGAAAGAAAGAAGAAAGACGTTTGTAGCATTCGGGTTTCTTGTTCTGGGTTTTGTTTTTAATTCAATTTCCATTGCTTTGACTCACCAAAGAATTCCAGATAGGGACAAAATCCCTCCTCTGCCAGATATATTGTTGGATAATCTCGATAAGAAACGGTGGCTCAATGATGTAGCCGACATTCTTGTTATTGTGTGCACAATCGCGATTGTTGTTACAATTGCTTTACATACCCACAGGTAAAGGGTTCATTTTCTTTATTTCCTTCTCTACAAACTTTTCTTAAGATTCGTTTCATATGTACAGTTCGTTTACGTTGTACTGTATTTCCTGGCGCGTGGTACCCGGGTGAATTTTAATTTAATTTTATTCGTCCAGGTACAACGTGACAGGTAATACGGTAAGTAAACGCACATTGGGAGATTGCTTGCGAGCTAAAATATCTACATTAACATGCATTGGAGTGTATAAAAATTATTTTTGAAGATTAAAAGCATCATTTAAAATTAGTCAAAAGTAGAAATACGGACAAATGGTATTTTAATTTTATTTGAATTTCAGGTGGATAATTGCCAGGCGGCTATTTGTGATGCTAGGTCTTCTATACATAATGAGATCCGTAACAATGTACGTTACTGTTTTACCGTTAAGTAATACTCATGTGTATTGTTCGCCGAAGGCAAATTTTTCCACAAATTACGAAATGACAATTTGGGTAGCGGGGAATGTTTTCCAATTAATAGCTGCTGGGGGGTTGCCGATCACCGGGAAAAAGACTTTGTGTGGAGATTACATCTACTCTGGACACACAATAATCTTCCTTATGGCTTATCTGGTTGTTAAAGAATGTGTGTAGACCAAAATGTACCTTTTCCTAACTAGGATTTGTACTTGAACTTATCTAAATATTGACACTGATTTAGATTCACCTAGAAAACTATATTATCTACACTGGAGTTTCTGGGGGATTTCATGGATGGGAATGATTGGACTTTTGATATCTCATGGACATTACACAATTGATGTCATTATTGGATATTACGCCACAACTAGAATGTTTTGGCTATACCACACAATGGCTAATAATCCTAATCTGAAGGTTAGACAAATAAAATACTTCCCACTAATAATGTAAAACTTGTCTCCTATACATTGTCATAAATCTTTTGAAATGATTTCCGCAGATTTCTTCTCAATCGAATTTTCTGGCTGAGGTTTGGTGGTATCGCATATTTCTTTACTTCGAAGGAAATGTGGAAGGAAGTTTGCCCAGAGAATATTCCATACCGTGGCATAAAAAAAGAAGGGTCGTTCGTATTTTCTAACTCTGAGAAAATAGACCTGTGATTTTAACTTTTTTAAAAATAGTTTGTACTTTTAGTAGTTGATAAGGTATTGCATTTATTTTGACGTAGGGTTGACCCATAGTAACTATGTTTTCCGACTGAAAGTATATAATAATATTATCACCAAATGATAATATTTTGGCACATCATGATGATATAAAGACTGTTGATTTGAAGATGTAGCTATTTGTGCAATTTTTAATTTGTAAGACAATTGGCTAGCAAAATTATTTCGGGAGTAGCAAGTGTTTACTGTTTGAGAAGTACCTAGTATGGTTCCTAGTGGGAGGGGAAGACGAGAGAAGCACAGCCCAGCAACACTGAAGCAATTAGCAGCGAACAAAGCCGTACAAAGTCTGTTCCACACCTCGACGAACCTCCATAATATAATTGAGAGGGAATTGTCGAAATCGAAATTTCAATTGGACCAATTGGAACAAGTTAAACTGGGAGTAGTGAGTAGTAGTACCCTTTCAGGATTTACATTTTCTTCTTCCAACAGCACTAAGAGCAGGAACGATTTAATAGATTCCATTCAGACTGAGAAAACCGGTGGAAATAATAACGATATTCATTATCAAACTACTACCGAAGCCGCTTATCGTGTACATCACATAAGAAATTTCGTTGCAACCAAGCTTTGTTCAGAAACTCGGCCTATTCTTCTTCAGCATACTATTGCTAAAGCAATGGAAACGAAGGCTATTCCTCTAGTCAGATTAGCCATCTGTCAAAATACAGAGATACTGGATTTTCGAGCCAGGGACTATTATCTTCATCGGTAAATTAAACCTTTGATTTATCAATCCTAGATTTTAGTTCATCTGCAATAGTTGATAACTGCTGTCCTTATTTGCCAGGTCGGTCGTACCCCACAGTATTTCTAAGGCCTCGACTCCTAAATTAAAGTTGTCCACATTCAATAAATCCTTAGTGTCATATTCATCACAATCTAGCACAGCATGCTTCCAAACTTCCAATTCCAGTGTTAATCCATCATATTGTTCACTACGAGCGTCGGTTCCCATGTTTTCACCTCCAGACGAGCACGATTGGTTTGCTAGGGACAAAATGGGAAAAATCATTTCTTATCCGGAAGCTTGCGAACTGTTTTCCATAACCAAAATGTCTCAATGTGCACAAACACTTAAGGAATTTTACATAAATGCAACAAGGCCAACTTATTACGCTGCTTCCAAAGAAATTATGCCTGTTGTGGCTGAAACTCTGACTTTGTTTTCATCACTGACCACTCTGGTCATTCGAGGAATGGCTGATGACTACATGCTCCAAATTATAGGAGAAATAGCTACTGAATTACGCCATTTGGATATCAGTGGATCGAAATTTGTTACGGACAATGGGATAAGAAACTTATTTTTTTCAGATCTGTCTCAAAATCAAGCTATGTACATGATCCCTTCGTGGGTTAGTAAAAACGAGGACAAACTCAACCCATTAGCAAAAGTTCTTGAATATTTTGACTGCTCTTGGACAAATGTTACTGTCATTTCCAGAAAAATTATCGGTGTTCTTCCCGGAAGTTATATGTTTCGTCGATTCTTAACTAAAAACGAAGAGGAAGCATACGGACAACATATTTTTATGAAAAAAATGGTAAGAAACACTCAAAATTAGGAAAATGTTACAAAAATTAGATTCCTGATTGAATTATAATGGCTGGTGTTTTTTATAAAGCCCGAGTTCACAAATAAAATTGAACCGAAATTAGGAAAATCTTGGAGTGTTGCATTTGAAGCTCATTTGCAAAGCTACACAGGACCTAAGGGCTTAAAGGGGATGTGTCGTTTTCTAGAATCACATCCGTGGAACAACTGCCTCATGAGTTTATATGTTCTCGAAGAAAGTTTCGTCAAAGGGAACCATTTGATTGACAATCCTACTTGCTCTGGACTTATTACACCAAATGAGACTGAACGACGAGTTTATGGAGGCTTTACTTTTTATTGTGGAAATGTCACTGAGATTTATAGTATTTTCCCTCTGAACATCAATTTAGTGGGAGAATGTTTTCCAAAATTGAAGGTTAGATGCGAAAAACAAAAATAATTTGAAAGATATGATTTCCTATTTTGATTTATACTGATTTCACTATGCATTTCAGATTTTGAGAGGAACCATTACAGACACTTGGCGGATGAAATGCAGCTTACTACCCGAGTTGACAGACATTGAAATATTTGCACCTCCCCTCACCACAGTTTCTTTATTTGAATTTTGTCCAAATGTCAAAAGAGTGAAAATTCGAATAGTTAAAGAACCACTTTGCGACGATCATCTTCTCCAATCAATTCCCAATTCTATGTGTCGAAGAACTCTTGAAGAATTGTGGATTGCTCCAGGAGTTTACGGAACTAGAGGGTCAACATCACAAATGACTTCTATCACTCCTCCTACACCTGATAGGGAAAGGAACTACTCCGAATTGCTTAATGACCCCGAAGTTCAAAAATTCATTGGGCTGGATGTGGATTCATCTCAAACAAATTCAAATTTTCAATTGGAAGACCTTGTTCACTTGTCTTTAGATTGTACTCGCGCCCTGATTAAAAGCTGCAAAAATTTGCGACGTTTAGGAGATATTTCCTGGTGGACAATGGTTAACAAGTCCAAATTCCTGGAATTCTGTGACGAGCAAAAGGCAGAAAACACTGTTATTGCTTTAATATGGGAAAATATGCTACTTCCAGATCATGATGATGATTCCATTTAGGCAAAATTTTGCATCAGTCTCAGGTGTTACTCAAGAAAGATTAAGACGAATTAATTACTCAAATTACTAAATAATAGATTCTTCAGCAATTCCTTCCAGTTTCCAGTATGAGTGCTTTCGTCGTAAATTGAAGTGGTGTCACAAATTATTCTGTAATATATTCGGCAAAAATTAGTGGTGTAATATGAGTAACGTAACGTATTATTATTATCGTATAGACTTATGTGAGTCGTGAGTGAACTGTATAAGTAAATGTGACATAAATTATCTATAAGATTTACTGCGGTATAATCTGCATACGTAGAGACTAATTCTCAAGATTTGTTTAATTAGGCATGAAATTTGCTTTGAATAAATACTTTCTATTGCTTATGTAGAATTCAGAAGATTTTCTCGTAGAGATAAAAATAATATTTGGCTTTGGCAGGGGATGGGCAATGTGTGAGTACAATTCTTCACTGATTGCATTCAAACTTTCCTCAGAAATCGGATTTTTTTAATTGCCGATCGTACTTGAGGCTCAAAATATCCTTTTTGAGGAAAGTATAAAGTTTGATAGAGATTGGCGAAAATACGGTTTCGGCCTACAAAACGAATTGGCTAAAATGCATTGGTTTCCACTACTTATAGGTTCTTACATCTCACCTTGCCTCCTCGCTAAATATCGATACAATAAACATCGTATGCCACCAATTGAGGCCATTTAGAAGCATACGGTCTACTGTGATCCAATGGGCAATAATATCTATTTTTCTTGTAAATGTGAAAATGATATAAAATATAAGTGTAG
>JABASH010001465.1:0-25964 GCA_019776445.1 Tomocerus maximus | reverse complement strand
TTTTCCAAGTTTTATTTTACCTATTTGACTCAATTTGACTGGTTTAGTAAAGTGACAAGCGGGATATGTTAAGGACGGGGGTAGCAGCAAGCAGAGTGATGTCACATGTTAGAATCGGGAATGCATAAGTCATCCTGTCATTAAATTAAAGTAAAACATATTTAGGAAATGGGAGAAAGTTAACTTTCTTCTCCTTCGTAAGCAACACCATACAACTTTCACCTCATTTTTACATATATTTATATGCATAATATTTTATTGCAGTGACCTATTCTACATATCTGATATTTTAGCCTGTATGCTTTCTATGTAATTCCTCATCCTTTTTTCGGAATGACAATCGTTCACGTACGTCTGACAAATTGCACTCTCTCTTTTCTTCTTTTACTTGTATATGGTTAACCTCATTTTATCACATCAACTAAGCCATAATAATACACTTTATGGGTATTTATTTCCCGAAAAGAAGCGAAAACAAGATGGAAAGTATATAGGATTACTATGTGCTTATGTGGCGAGAGAAAGTTTACTTTCTCCAAACTTTTATGACTCGCCGTACAATATACCTTGATTTTATTCGCTTCCATTGCATTTGAGTGGATTGTTGCCACTTACAAAGTGAGGTTTTCCTAAGTTAAAATTATTTCGGTGGAGTCAACATCAGCATCTACGAATGAGACTAAAATGAATTTATTGTTATTTCATTTATTGCAATTGTTGGGAATATCTGGGTAGATCCCGGAACGAAATTACTTAGCTTATTAGGATTTGCCGCAACAGAAAGTATGGAGGAAAATTATTAAAAGGTATCAATCGAATAGTAGTATTTAGCATGTGCATTTGGTTTCATTAACTGTAAGTAATTAGATAACACTACTTTCATTTGACCTGTTTTTGGGCTTGGCTGCCTGAAATCCCTAGAGGCACTAGATGACGACCAGCTGCCAAATTAAAGCTTTGGATCATGGAATTTGTCCTGTTATTATATATAGTGAGGACGAATGGTTAATATTATATGATGTACTCGACTGGGAATACGAATGAGATTATGCATCGTTGGGAAGAAGGTTCTACTTATAGTGCGTGTGTAAATGTTATTAGATGAAGGGAAAGTACTGGTGAAAGTTCCCTTTTATATGTTAAGTAAAGGGAAACGTCTATATCATGTGGATGGTTACTTTTGACTCATAAACTTTATACACTGGATGTTCTCGTTTAGTCTGCGTGTTGTACTTAAGTCTACCTGGTTAAAAATGTCTGAAATCTCACCTAGAAGCGTTAGCTGTAGCAAAAATTGTTCAGTTTTCAGCTGCTTTTAGGGAGGATTCTTGCAACTAGAGATTTACGATCAATACCATCAACTAGTATAAATTTAGTATTCATCCAAGAGGGAAATGTGGTTCAATAGTAATTAATAATTGTGTACATAGGTCCTAGATAAGCAAAGCAGACTTATTCTTCGTCGGATAAGTTGGAGAGGGAAGAGAAATTATTAGTGTTTTGCGCATTTAGTACTTTCTCTTAAGTATCTTCTCGTGTGTAATTAATATTTTTAGTACGGAGGAGAGGATTATTATTAAGACTAGCTTTTGAGTCCAGAGGAGTATTCTACCTATTTTCCAAATATTATTCTTCTAGAAATACCTATATGTCTGGTCTCATATCGCTGATCTTATCGCATCGATTTTGTAAGCGTGCTCAGCTCGACTAGAATTCGCCAGCAAACTTATTTGGGTAATAAGATATCTGAGATACCGTATTAGGTCATGTTCTTCTAGCTGCCAGAGCGAAAGCCTACCTGTACGCCTTTGCTCTTGCTGAGATTGTCACATGGGTGGTTTAAGCGGAATGCATCTGAAAAGCTCTCCTGTTATAATGAAGAACAATTGAAAATAAAGTGAATTAAAGCTAATATTTTGCTCTGTAGAACTATTCTTCCATTATTCTATTTTATGTGTTAATCTGTGTCTGTCTCCAAAGGCAGGTGAGTCTTCAATATCTCTTTATATACTCCTTTCAACATTTCCTTCCCTACCCTTTTCTACTACACAAATTAACATAAAAATAACCTGTACACTTTTACTACTCAAAAACAACTACACAAAGTTCAATTTTTACTAAATTAAGTCTGTGAAAGCTGCTTTTCCCCAGAAAAGTTAAAGGTGAAGGATCGGCGCACAAAAATTCGAGAAAAGTGATTTTTGTAGACCTTTAAAATTAATTTATCGTTTAAATGGAAATGATTTTCTCTTTAAAGCTCACATGGTTCACTAATTAATTTTGTCATAACTAAAGGGATCACATAAATCCGAAATTTCCACAAATATCCTCCTTAGTTTGCACTTGTGTTAAGCACTTTCAAGTTGTCATTTAGTATATTTAAGTAAAAGCTGAATAGTGACATATACTACTAGTACATAAAGTTACTTAAAATGATTAGTTTGGTTAACTTGTTTGCAAAACAGCAATAATTGTCATCATGATCAATATCTTCTTTAGACCACTATACATTGTTATGGAACAGTTGGATCGTATCAGTAAATTCAAACAATCGTTATAAGAAATACTTAGTATTCCTCTTAAAAAGGATATTCAAGTTGTTTCTTTTAAGGAAAAAGCCATTTCAACAATAGAATTAAGGTGTTAATCTATTAATGTTGGAATTAGTGATGGCAATATTTTCATTTCGGTTTATGAGTGAGTACAGCATTTTTTAAAGGTGATTCTGGGCAATGGTTTCCAATAGCTGATATAAACTTAATATAACATTTGAAATTCAGTTCCACATGCACATACACTTCCTTATTACACGTACGTAAATATTATTTTATATAACACAACATTTTCTAAAGTGCATAATTATTAATTCAATGAAAAAATGAATGTCTCATGCTCTCGTGATTTAATGATTTTGCTATATAATGCTAAAATATTAATACTATATAATGTGAAATTTACCAATCAGTCCCATTAAAGTTTTGCTGAAAAAAGTGCAAGTGAGAAGATTTTGTTTTTAGATTTTTCGTCTGTGATCTATGAATCTATGTAACATTACGGAAATTTTTAATTATCCATTTAAATTGATCTGCCAATTATAATTGAGCTGACAAATATTACATGTCGAGTATAATGAAGCATATTATGTACGTAAAATAAAAATTATTCTCTGCACATAGATCAAAATTTTTACATATATTTTACATTGTTTCCCTTCTGCTTGTCATGCTTCATTCTTGTGAGTGAGAAGTCTACAAGGGGCTAACTGAGATGGGGGACTGTGCACTTAAATTCAACTTCTGAGTACTTATAACGTTATAACATAATTGGTAGTTCACGAAACGATTTCTTTCACCTCTCACTTAAGTTGTCGGGAAAAGTAAGCTCCTTCGACATGTGTTTTTAAATCGACTGTACACTTATAATAGAAAAATGTTTCAAACTCAGTGTAGCACGTTTTTCTCTGCACCCAAACACAACCGATAGCATTTACAAACTGAAATCTCTTTAAATATATGCGTGTTTGATATACGAGTGCAATTTCCTTGTTCAATTAAAAAAAAATTATATCGCTCCCAAATGTTTATATTTACATTCCCCTGACTCTGGATAGCTGCTCTGTTTGCTCTTTCTTATGCAAATAAAATGTAAGCTATAATTATTAAAAACTTGTACAAGTGCACCTTGTCGATCTATCGTAGATATGTGGATATAACATGTAGCTACACTATTAAAAAACTATTTGCACGCACATGTAAAGGTAAATATATTATACTCCCAATGTACATACTTTACCGTTTCAACTGTAAACCATCTATGCAAATTATGTTTATTAATACATGATATAATGAATGATACAAAAAACGGAAAGATTTGTATAGCACGGTTAAAGTGTTACCTTTTTTGAGAAAAATGTGATGTTAATGTGGTAGTTGTATTCTTTTTGACAGTGACCGAGAGAATTATGGCAAGCAAAAGACTTAGTATTGACCATTCTTTTGGGAGTGGTGGTGGTGGTGGACGGGCAAATGCTCCTAGAATGATCTACCAATGGAGGTAAGTATTATTTATTACTTGAAGTAGATTGTGTTTCTTTAAGGATGCCATTATCAGCTTTTATGCTCTACAGTATCATAAAACTCATGGATAAAAGGTTTCGAAAACAACAGCTGCAAATGGCAAAAGCTTAGGTAGAAAATGTTTACTAAAAGTTTGCTACTACTTGACTTTTGCAAACAATGGAAAGACTCTTTACTCTTTACATGCATTAGAGGTCCGTCATAAAATGTCATATTTATGTTGCAGTCAATAAGTTCACTGAGTACTGCTGACGCTACTTATGTACTCTCATTTTGGTAGAAGATTCTTTATTGAAGTATCTTGAACAACCTAATGTTAGAAAAGAGATAAAAGCCTAAATACAATGGGTATCCTTGTACAGTATTTATCATGGCAAATCTGTACACAAAGTATTATGCAAACATAATAACATGCTGCTCCAATAACATTAGCTAAGTATTCCTTATATGTAGTATCTTTTTAAATTGTGTAGAGATACATAAATTTTATATTGTTTTTTAAGATTATAATGAATGCACGCTTGTTTCGTGTATTGTAATTGCATCTTATACATTGGTGGGAGTAGGTGCGGTGTCTAGCTATCTTTATAGCCTATTATTACCATTACCTCTATGCTACACAACTGGATGGACTTAACAACTGAACCGTAGCAGAAAAATATGTACGCATGAGGTATTAGATTATTTAAGTATTAAGTACGTACGTACACATCATAAAAATGTGTTGTTACTATTACTAGCTAGACGGAGAGTATAGAGCATTGATAGTGATTAGATGGCTTTAGCAAAAACTCAGCAACGGTTTCGCTGTTTGTTGAAGTACCCAGTGAATACTACAATAGAGTAGTAAAGTAGATCAGAGGAGGATGTAACAGTGATGACCACATGGGTCATATGAAATGGGTCTGAATAAGACTATAGAATTCTTTCCCCTGTCCAGGCCAGACGTACATGAATATTTATGAACCAGCGAACTGATTTATAATGAGTATAATCGGTAAGTAAGTGTGTTAGTTGCTTTTTGGATAGCAGAGAAGAAGTAACGTTCTTAGTTCTTGACGCAGAGAGGCTCTAACTTTATTTTCTAGCCTTTACATCCTTGTTCAGGTAAATAGTTATGTATTATCGTAGTGGGTATACAACCAAAAGACTAAATAGACTAAGGGGTGTGCTGAGTCAATAGAGCAATCGTATTTAATTTACCTGTTTTACATAATATTGATAGTCAGAACAATTGCAGTGTAGTATAACTCTTTATATCTCTTCTACATTTCGCACACTAACAAGTAGTATTTCTCACGGGTGTAATAAGGAACTTTTCTTTTATTGTTTTTTAATTCACTTCTCAAACTTATGCAATTATAAATATTACAGAACTTGTAGTGGTAGTAATTGTACTGTCTGCTATCATTTTCCGCTAAAAAACGTGTTCGAGAATATTACCTATACACATCATAATAGCAATGGTGGCTTAATTAAATGTTTGGAATAAGATTTTAATATTGCCTGATGCAGACTCATGCAGTGCTGCCAGCAATGAATATTTATCACTTTATCACACACTCTTTTATACTAAAGTCAATAATATCTAAATCAAGGAGCTTTTGCCAGCTTGATAAATAACGTCATACTTAATTTCGTTGACTAACCTATGTGCTCTATTGTAATCTCGCTGAGTCTAAACTTAGAATAACAAACACAACAGTGCGAGCTAAGTAGTTTATCAAGAACATTTCGTGGATAGGGAAAGGAATTCCCAATTTGTGCAAAATAATCCATTTTGCTAGGATATCAATTACAGCATGGAAATCATTTGGAAAAAGAAAATTCCTTATCTTGAGTTGACCTGTTTTACATGAATAGAATTGATAGGGTTGTTGGAGTGAACTACTATATTATCCCACGATCTCAATCAGCCTGATCCTGACCTAACAGAAATTCCTTTTCGTCTGGATATACTCTACAATGATTAGCCTTATTTTTCCTAGTTAATTTAGTCTTCTGTAATAAAACAGATTTTTATGATTTGTTAATCAAGTGTTTCCAATTGTGTTTTGTACTCATGCAGTTCGTAAGTATGAGTGCCACTGCCAGTGTAGTGAAAGAGAAAATTAAAAACCACATTGTGGTTCCATTACAAAGGTAAACTTGTCATTTTTGTCACATATTACCACATACCATCTCTGGGGTATGTAAATACCGCAAATCTCTCAAGGAAGTGTTTTCAATTACTGATATTTCCAAAAAGTAGTTGCTGATGTAGAACAGTTACCTTTTTAAATGAGTACCGTACCGTTTCTAATTTACATTGGGTATGTTCATGCATATTTTTCCATTTGCCATTTTTACCAGTTGTACAATAAACGGTGGTATTGACACAATTTACATTCTGAGAAGTCTTCCCTCTGCATTTCAATCATTTTTAATGTACTGTTATACTGTTATTCTAACTACAATAATAATTACACTTTTAACAATGCAGTATTCATTTAGAAAAATTTCTCATTCACTAAAGTGATTACAAAATCGAATTATTTGCTCTTTGCAATAAATTGGCAATTGAATCAGCATTTTATGTTTATTTCTACTTAAGTAACAATGTAAAGTAGTCATTTTAATATTATTTTAATATTTTAATTGTCTTTTCCAGCATAATGGGGGACAACAGCAGTGGAGGTGGGTCTACAGACGATGAAGCAATGGGTGGAGATCACTCTACAGCTTTTGGTCTTAGACAACGTGGCCGAAAAGGTGCTCTAAAGAAGAAGAACATTTATGTCGTCAAGGATCACAAGTTCATTCCGAGATTTTTTAAGCAGCCGACATTTTGCAGTCACTGTAAAGATTTCATTTGGTAAGAATCTTCATTTTCATAAGACCATTTTCATAGAGCAAACCTCTTTCCCAGGCTAAATACATTAGGTTATAAGTCTGGATACCCTATTCCATTTTGTGAAACACCTATTTAATTATTATTGAACAAACTACAGATCAATTCTGCTGCGTTTAGTTAGTCAAGATCATTGTACTTTTCTTATTTGATTTTTTTGAATTTTCATAGATTTTTAAATTTTCAAATATAATTGTTATAACTAATGGCCTAATTTTGTATTCTTACTCTAGGGGATTCGGAAAACAAGGATACCAGTGTCAGAGTGAGTTGCATTAAACTTTAATTATCTATTGTTTCATACACTACAACTTTGAGTGTTCGTGAGACACAGAAAATTTTAAGCGTTATGTTCTGCGTCTGTGATACCCTCCGTTATATCTTTGCCATTTAGATAGTAAGCGGGTTTGTGTTGCGAAAATTTGCATATTACATGGTAAATGAGTTGGTAAAATTACATTCCTGTATTACAAAGCAACTTACATCTAACACCTACAGCTAACAGGAACAGTTTAATTCAGAATACTACGGATTACATAGATATAGTTGAAATGTCTCGGTACGAGTCAACTTTCTTTGGGAATAACTACATGAAGTAAACATTAATACCTAAAGTTGTCCAACTAATAAGCGGTGACAGAGAAAAGGCTTCTTCGAAACTTTCTCTATCTTCATGTGTAGTCTAGACCTAGATTATCAAGACAGCAGCTTAGTTATGCTGTGTAAGGTTTCGTGATATGTAAGGTTTCCTCAAATCGGTATGCGAGTGTCGTTAGTAGGTGGTAGAACAAGACATGAATACGAGGACATTGCCTTTGCATTGTTACGTTTCATTTAACCAACTGAATTCATCGTATTTCGTGTAATCACAGCGAAATGTACCTAATTTTAAGACGCAACCTTTAACCTTTTAGGGTAAGTTAACGTATACGAGCACAAAATTGCATGTCTCAGTGTACACGAACAAGTTAATAAAGCTCTTTGCCAGGTTTCTTTTGTAGAACAGATTTTTGTTAGACTTTGTCTAATATATTAATATATAAGTAGTATCTGTACCTGTGTTCCTATTGATCTTTGTGCATGACTAGCTATCTTCCTGTGATGTTATGATTTTATACTAAGCAACTCCCTAGACATAAATTTAATATTATATACTATGTAAAATGTTTAATATAGGTATTTGAATGCTGATATATTATTATGGTCATATATAACAGGTTTTGTTCATCGCATTTATTTATTCGTCATAAATTCAGAATGATACTTTTGAAATCTTGTACACTATTTACGGTTATCAACTTCTGAAGTTAAGCTGGCACTTTCATGTTGTATTTAACTGTAGCAAATAGCTATTTATACAATTACAGATAGTTACCCTATGAATGACATAATAATAGATACTACTTATTATTGCTGAATATACTAGAATAAAAATAAATCATGGTAGGGTGCGAAGCCCTCGTGTTGGATCTAGGAGATGTATGCCAGAACAGGAGATACTCAGACACTAACATTATGCAATGAGTTTATGATTATTTGATACTATCTTACGAATCGAAATAAATGCTAGGAATAACCGAACGGAATATTTACGTGTAGACAAATGTACAGTATGTCTCATCTGAAGGTCTTTTCTTAACGAACCCCATATAAAGCTTTCACCAAACTTTCACCAGCACGTTTACCAGATTTTTGATCAAAACGAACGAAATATTCGTGTGGGCAAAGTTGGGGAAAGTAATTTTAGATATTCTGTCATAATCTCGAACAGAAAAAGTACCATGAATACCATTGGCTGGAGCATATTGTATACTGAAATGCTCTCCTGCCTTAAACTCAAAGGCTTGGGGATTTAGTCTCATTTTTATGCCAATGTGAACTAATTGAATCAATAGTTTGTTTGCTTTAAGGTGCCTGCCTACACTGTCTGAGCATTAGACTACATAAGCATATTACTATGCATTTTGTGTTTGTATAAATTACATGTTTGATATTTGCATTAGTACATAATGAAGAAAGCCAGGTTAACGCTAAGTCAAAAGATTGTTTAGGGTAGCGCATTGCTCGTATACATCAGATGAATGGTACAAATTAGATCAGCAAAGCAACTAGGATGTGCTCAACTTGTTAGTAGTAATGGCTAAATTTTGTGAAATATTCTTATAGTACAGAATATTGATATTTCATTCATATTGAGGAAGGGGTAACGTAATACACAATTTTTACGGCTTCAATAAAACAAAAAATCAAAGTTTATAGCGTGGATTTCAGTTATCATGAAGTTAAATGGATATATATTTTACTTTATTATAGTTTTGGCTTTACGAAGTTATTATGACGTTTTGAAGTCTAAATGAAACTCTTGATTGCTGTGAATAGTAAAATATTTTTAGTATATACAACTGTGAAAAATTTTGATATCATTTTGCCCTGAGTATGAACGATATTATGGCATTCCATGATCACTATCTGAAACCCGTACTATAAACTAGGTTTTGCTTAATACATGATGATTTCTTTCTTCCATATAATTTACTGTTGGTTAACTTGAAAATTTTCTTTTTCATAGTCTGCAGTTTTGTGGTACATAAACGGTGCCATGAGTTTGTTTCGTTTACCTGCCCTGGAGCTGACAAGGGTGCTGATTCCGATGTAAGACTTTTTATTTTTACGGCTGAAAACTTGAGTAATAGTAATAGTTATTAATAAGTAGCGAAACGTGGATATGTGAGTTGTACATTAGGTATTAGCACTATTATTAGTAGTTTTCATAGCATAGATTAGAATAGATCGGAGAGTGCATGTCTTTTCACTATTTTAGATTCACATCACAAGCTAAAATGTTTTTAGAGTTTAGAAATATGTATGTAAGTAGGAGGGAGAAGCCCCGATGTTACTTGGGGAGCGTATAATCTCATCAGGAAACTTGATGAAATGATACGTATCTGTGAGCTGAATATCAGATTTCATGCCTGCCGATGTGGTTTGATTCTTGAGATGAAAACCTGAAAGAGTCTATTCTTAGGAAAATTGTTTTTCTGCCATATGCCAATATTGTCTTACTAATTAGTGAAATAAATAATTGAATTAATCAAGTCAGGCAGTAACTTCGCAGAGTCGTATGATATTTACTTTGGAAGTTATTTTCCGGTACCGTATTCTTTAAAATAATTCCTCAGGGGCCAAATGGTGAAACAAGTTTACTTCGTAGACCATTTTTTGGAAGTTTTTTGAGCTTTCTACATTTCTACTAAAGGGTATGTCAACAGAATATTTAAATACCTACTTTTAGATATCAAATATGCAATATTACTTGACATTGGAAGCAATGGTCGTCAGCAAAAATCCTGATTCATAATATTTCTCATCATAAAAGCTATATGCCATGTGTGAGTGAAAAATAAAATTGCCCTTTTCTGAAATCTTGTATCACCACTCGCTGATATCCTCTTTTTTAGAGTGGGCGTTACATCAAAGGCTTGCTAAAAGAGCATTATGCAAAGTACTAACAATAACATAAGATTTTATATAATGGAAGAAATGTAAAGACTTCTCCTTTTCAAGTAAATACTGAAAGGATGTCACCGTATTTGCTTTCATTTACGTGCAAGCATTCAGACAGTGATATAATTCATCCGTTTTATGTTTCTGAGAACTGGGACTTTATAGTTGGTTCTTTACTTGGGGCTATTGATTGTACTTATACTTTAAATCATTTGACGCAAGACAAAAGACGAGGTTATGACAATGAAAGGGAAAGCATGGTGCCCCGCTATGACACCGGAAATGGCGGAATGCTAAAATAGAATTTATAATTGACAGGAGGGATGTGCCATCAATAATTTGTGATGTCTCTTTGGGCATCATGTTACAAATATACAGTGTTTTCGTGTTGACGGCGAGGACTGAAAGCTACGTCTTATACATAATGGAAAAGGAGAAAGCTCTTATAAATTGCTACATTTCGTCCCAGCCATACTGAGCATTACTGAGTACACTTTCTCTTTGAACTTTCTCTCGACATGTTTTAGCAGTTAGCAGTAACGTAAAGTTGCTTTCCCTCAAGCTAAATAATATATTAGTATTATGTGTACTTACTGCCGCTACCTACTTCCCGGTGTTAGTCCTCGTCCTTATGTAGCTAAGGTATTTTGCCATAAATGTTCTACTTACGCATAATAAACCTTGTGAAAGAAGCCATTCACAAGGGACTGAAAGATATATAAGCGAATGAAGGGAAAGAGAAAGCGGAGAGTTTCTCTACTGATCTGTAGTCTTCTCCAAAATTGTCATGGGACTATTCACCATTTGGACTACTTTACCGCTTGAAATAAACCGTAAATAAACTTGAGCAATTTCACAAATACACAAAGTGGGGAAACATTTTAAAGAATACGGTACAGTTAAATATTTATTAAAATGTGCCTTCACACCCAAATAATAGTTTATAGTATACTAAACCTTTATTATAATGACATCCAAAGTGTAGCATTAAGTACTAGCTTGATGAAGATGAACAGTGCCAGAATTGTTAATTTCCAGTTCACGTCCGTGGGCCAAATGCTGAGTTGAAAGGGAAAAATGTGTGAAGGTTGCTTATGCTGTGTGCGAATGTGTTCTAGCTAGTGTAACGTAGTCAATAGTTTGAAGAAAAATCAAAAGCAGTATTTTAATTTCAAAATTCTTTTTGGCGAGCATTAGACAATATTCCGAACGCTTCTTTTTAGTTTTTGGCAATTCTTCTTTTTCGTAGTACTTGTCATTAAGCTAAGTTCTATATAACCATTCAGAGTAAATAAGTAAGTACATAATTACATATACTATAGTTTTAGATCAATCATTCTTATCTGGATTACTAGAGCAAAACAGCGTCTCATCTCTGCATATTTGTTAGTGGAGTGAAAGATAACTGAAGGAATTTAAAATTCAATTCTATACCATGAACAGTGATAACATTATGTAGTGCGAACCTGCGAGAATAGCGATTGCGAAGCAAATCTGATAAAATAGTTACATTCTTACATTTCATTTGCAGATTGACACATTAACTATCTGTATTGAAAATCTTAATTATGTGCTCCTTTGGAAAATGAGATTAATAAGCAGAGTGCTGAATGTACTAATAGCAAACAAAAGTCAGCTGTACCTACACTCCTCTACCTACCTCCATTATACAATTAACGGTTATTAGCATCATTATGTAGTAGTCAGTATCAGTGCCAGTCAGAGTCTTAGAAAAGAGAGGCACTACCTAAGAGAATCTTATGAGAAATATTTGAAAGAAACAGAGTATGTAGGATAGACGTCAGCAACAGCGTCTATTGGCAGAGGAATTTCAATTTTGTAAAACTGCAGGACACGGCACACGCTGCATGTTTCATTTTATTCACAGTATGCTGGTAGAGATGTATGTTTTACTGGATACATATAAATATGCAAAGCATATATTATTTAAAGCTATGTAATCATTGGAATCGACTTTTTTTCGGAGAATCTCATTACAAAATAAAAGGAAGTGTAGGTTGGTGGATGACTCGGGGCGCTTCGTCCAATAATTTATTCATGTAGCGTCTGATAAGAAAGCGTTTGTGTCAACAAAGTTCCGTTAACGTGTATAAATGATTTAAATAGACTATTAAAGTGTACATGTATGGAAACAGTATGTGATGCGGGATGTTTTCTTAGGACTCGAGGACGAAGCATAAATTTAAAAATCATACGTATGCAAGTCCAACATTCTGCGACCATTGTGGATCGCTTCTCTACGGTGTCCTTCACCAGGGAATGAAATGCTCAGGTATTTGCATCACTCAACTCACGTCTGCAAATAACAATCTACTATCTCTCACTCTGTCTTCTCTGTAGTGCTGCTCTCTCTTTTCACTATTTTCACACTTTCTCTCTACTTCAAGCTTTTGGCTTGCACTCATTCTCATTCAAATCTTTTATTAATTGAAACCAGTCAACAGCAACACGACTGTCTCTCTGCTCCTTTCATCCTGTCTTTTCTCTCTCAAACTTTCACTAAATAATATACTACACAATCGACATAACCCAATCTATATACAAATTGACAAAATCTCACAGAGCGAGAAAAAGAAAGGTGATGATGAAAATGAAACATGGAATTATGGTGTCTGCAGTGCAGATTGACAAGCATCGTTCGTGATTTCTCACGGATTTACGAGGTAGGTATTTGTAAAGGAAACGTGTTTTCTCATGCAAGACTGTAGCAATGAATCAACATCAGATTCAATTCAACCAATGCTCCATGTTTTTTCTTATTTTTCGTCTAGGAAAAAATGCAAGAGATCATAATCTCTAGACTTGCATGCTCAGAAATTTCTAAGGACAAATTTGACGATGCTGACATATGACATTGCTGACTTAAATGAGATAGGTACCGAGAATATAGATTGATATAGGTAAAGTTAAGAACAGTACAGTTTGTCGAAGGACAGACTTAATTGTATTGATATTTAAGAACATGCATACTTTTGTGTTGTCTTAAGAGCTTGATATTTAGTAGTTTAGTTAACCTACTAATCCAGATGTTCCAACTTTACCTTACTTCACGGACATCCATAATTCGGGATTAAACGGATCCTTTGTTGCTTTTTGGCGGGTATGAAGGAGAATGTTAAGGGATGGTATTTCTCAGCGGAAAAAAATATGTGGGTACTATTATATATACTATGATGTACCTACTACAATTTCCTTCGCTTCGTACTATACTCTCGCTTTCTCAATTTGCGAAATTGTTTTCTGCTAATGCTAACATATCGAGTTTCTTTGACCTTGCCATGTGAAAGAACGTGTCTGATAATGGAAGTATATACACAAAAAGTTGAAAAAACGTGTATATCACCAGATATGTATCGATTCTTGACCCAAGGTAGCATTAATTTTTTCATTATCCCCTTCGATCAAAGGTTAGTATGGTGCTTGGGTTTGGGATCGACACATATCTGTATCTGATGCTAATAAAAATGGGTTTTGTTTTGCGTCCATTATTGGACGTAGTTGTAGATATTTGTATAGATATTTAGATTCAGATGTTTTAACGTTTTAGTGTCTTTGATATTTTATTGCTTTGGGTGCAGAATGTATATAAATGGGTCTAATCTCTGAGTCTTGTATGTCTGTATACTTTAATGTATCTTGACATGACCATATTTTATTCCGAGTTAATCCATATTTATCCCTTCCCTCTCCATACTACTGAATTCGTCCTTAGTAAATATATGTACTACTAACTGTCAATATGAATTTAATGTTTCCGCAATAAGGACAGCATTTACTGGCACTGGCACTAATGGTGAACGAAGGCACTATAAGAAAATAGACTTTTTTGTATCGATACTTCAGCCTTTCGGGAAAGGGCTGTTCTAAAGACAGTACCCATCGTTGTATAGATACAGAGATTAATACTGAATAATTACGTAATTGTTTGCTTATTGATGTATTGTCGATGACTGAATGACTGAATACGATTTTAGTTAGAGATGACTCAATTCTTGTGTGTTACTTACGTTAGTATACTAATCACTTAATCACTATTGATGTTTTTCTATTGTTGGTGTGACCATCCCATGACTAATCTACAGTCCGTCGTCAGTGACCATAAATGGGATATACACACTTACATGGGCCCTACATTTTGTGACCATTGTGGCAGCATGTTGCATGGATTGGCGAGACAAGGAATGAAGTGCAAGGGTACTTACTATTCGTAATCATTTCCCATACATTTCAGAGTTGCATTTACTTTCAGCACAAAATTTCCATTATGGCATTTTGCCCTAAATATTCAACTTGCTCTGTAGTTTTATTAGTTTCAAATTTGCATAGATAGTGCTTCATTTTATCTTGTACCATAGCGAATTCTAATAATTCTTGTAAAATTACTCTGAATAGTTCCTCATTCGATTTGAAATCATTTTCTTTAGAAATACAACATTACTAGCTTTAAATTGTAAAGAGGGATGGTAACTACACGTTTTTACTTAACAAAAATAGTAAAATGGAATATACGTCATTTGCCAATCCTACTGAAATTAATTTAGGTAACCTGCCTTTTTTGTTCGTTTTGTCATTTGTCTCGGTCCAGTTTTCTGAAGTTTATGGGGGTAATTAAGTACGATGTTAACAAGTGTTCTTACTTTAAAAAAAGTAGTTTAAATGGCTGCGAAGGAAGCACACACAGATACGTTTTGTACCTGGCGAAATTCTTCATGATGTATCATCAATCATCATGATAAAACTTATACCCCTTCTCAGGTTCAAATTACATCACTTTTGATAGTTTTGATAATTGCGTGCAAGGACATATATGTAACATGATTATGTGCAACATGTAGCGCAATGTCAGCCTTGGGGAAGGCTAAAATTGACATACCTTAGCGAGTATCTGTCAGAGCATGCAATAATAGTATGTTGTCTGTACATGTATCACTGTCTTGTCAAATCTGAAAACTAAATGTTTGTGAGATTTACTGTTTCATGTTTTTAATGTTGTACATATGTGTTTGTCCGGAACATGACGAGAATGACAACAACAGTACGAATTCTAGACCAATGATACTTGCTTGAAAACGTGACTATATTACAATTAATATGTGATTCAATTTAATTCACTTAGCCTCTACATTGAATCAACTTACATCCAAACGCAATAAATGATGAAAGAGATTTTAATAAGCGGCTGCTGCAGATATAATAGATCGAGACTTGCAAGTGGTGTCTGTATTATTTATTTACTCAGATTTTTTAGGCTTGCCCCATGCAGCAATTGATATAGCGAATTGGTATGGAAGGATTTTAAGTTAATAAAGATAACAAACGGGTAACGGCCGTTGTGATTCCATACACAATCATCCTTATTCAATGCATACTCAAAGGAGTTCACTAAATATTTAATTGTCGTTAGCTATCAGTCGATCTGAAAAAAAAATGAAATAATTTTGATCGAGATTTTTAAGCAAAATGTTTTCATTTCAAAGCTATTTTATTTAGAATTCCTGTTTGAATTTATGATAATTGATAGCCAAAGGCAGTGATAACTATGCTTTTCGGAATTAGCATATCAAAATATACCTGAGAACAGTTTTATCGCAGCATATTATTTTAATACAAGTACAAGTCACAGAATAGATTTGTTAGGTTACCAAACTTGAAATAATTATTTTTCCTGCGTAAAATATCTAGACGAAAGTGCTGATAGGATCTGAAATATAACTTGCCTGTTCCGTATTAATGACTGTACAATGGCCTGTCCTATGTACGGACGGACGAATTTCTATTGAAAACACGTCCTAAGTATTATAGTAATAATTTTAGGTACCTAGGTGCTCCATAAATAAAGAACAAAATCTGCAAAGACTGCTGCCTGGCGAAAAAGCATGTTCTCATGCATCCGGTGGATAAGAACATGCTGACAAGTCAAGTTGAAATCTTATTCAAGGAAAACAAAGTCATAAATATGGCTTTGTTTTTACTGCGTCCACACAGGAATAATTTCATGTATATACAGTTTATACAGTACAAATTGAAAAGGGCACTTAATATTATAATATACTCATACTCATGAGCATAAGTAGGTCGCGTCTTTCTTCACGGGGGGTGGGCGAAAATGGAACAATGTGTTAATACAATCAATCTGTACAATCTGCAGTATGTAGTAGTACATAGTAATAATTGTTTCACACTTGAAAATAATATTACAAGAGATCTGTAGATACTTCGAATTAAGTTGATCTCCATACGGATCTTTCGGATGATGGGTGTCAAGGGGGAGAGCGTATGAACCGTAACTGCAGTAAATCCCACAGTCCCTTACCCATATACAGGGTCAGATTATTATGCCTTCTTAGAGTATGCTACATAGGTACAATATTCAGTTCAGATTTAATTATAGCAGTCTTAATTTCAAGTCTTATCACAACAACACGTTCAGTTTTGACTGTTACAAAATCATATTATTCGCCCAAAATTTCTTGAAAATTGGACAATTGCAATTTAAAGCTATTATCATTATATCATTGCATCGGAACATAATCTGACACATAATATAAAGGGTGGCCCATAATGGGTAAGACTTACCTTAACGAGATAAATAGCTTTTTTTGTCCTTGACAATCAAAAGTCCATTGAAAATGACAAAATTTCATGTCTAATTTATCCGTTTCAGAGGATTTGAATTGGAGTCGATTGGGGTATATTTACCCTTTAACAAAAGATTATTTTCTTTAAAGAATTAAACCAAACAACATTTTTCTGAAAATTCAGAACAGTTATAATTTCTAGAATCGATTTATAGGGGCGTCCCTATGGCCCTAATGGGCCTGAGGGGAGCATGGGCGAAAGATTTTGATGATTTGAGCATTTATTCTTAGGTATGGGCAGAGGCATAAAAGAGTTTTAGCCTTAGGGTTTGTTAGTACTATTCATCGGTGCTTCAGTTTTCGTTATCCGGAAATAAAATTTAGTTTCTTGATATATATTCTGATTCTGAATGAAGCATATATAATAAATATTAAATGTACAGGAATTCTTAAGAAAATCGCTGATAATAGGAAACATTTTACCAATGTACGGCATATTAAAAAAGGTTATGATCTTCCAAGCCCCCATAACATGACCTCAATTAAGTCTACTGTTTAGAAAGAGGGGTAAATATTCCCAATTAGAGCCATTTTGCATCAAAATGATAAGTACTCTCATTCTTCAGAAAAACTGATAATTGAAATTATTTTTGTACACGAAGATAATTTAGAATGGAATATTCAGGAATGAAAGTAGCCAAAATGGAGGCTACCTACTACCGCATTACTACTTACTTCTGACTTCTCTATTTCAGCGTTTTTGGGTTGTGTAATTTCTCGTGTCCTGTAAATGGTCTATATTCGACTTCTTTGCTTAAATGCATGTTCATGCCGCTACTCTCTCATTGCTTCGTAGGCATTTTCGATGACCTACAGCATGTCTTCTTAAACAGTTATTCCACAATAATTTATTTTCAAAAATGTAGCATGCGACATGAACGTTCACAAACGCTGCGTGGAAAGTGTCCCGAATCTTTGTGGCTGTGACCATACCGAAAGAAGAGGAAGGATTGAGCTGAAAATCACTTGTGTTGGAAACAAACTCACCGTGCTAGGTATGTCCATCTTCTCTTATGAAAGGGTTTGATAACCATTAATCGCAACATTGTTAACTATATATTGGCCAAGAAAAAGATTTATAAAACACTCAGGGAAAACTTTGATTATGAAAAATAATGATAACTTTCTCCTTTTACAAGTAAGACTTTTCCGCTAAAATTATCTGGGAAGGATATTTGCATAATATTCTTATTTTATTTATATATACCTACTATTTAATATGCTCTCAATTTAGAAGGTTTTCGCAAATAGACATTTGTATAGTCAATATAATTTCTGTAAACAAACCCCTATTTAAAATGTTATAATTTACAGTTCGCCAAGCCAAAAATCTAATTCCGATGGATCCAAACGGAGCATCAGATCCTTACGTGAAAATGAAGCTAGTTCCAGATGAAGGTCAGGGCTCAGTGAAGAAGAAGACGAAAACTATCAAATCAAATTTAAACCCTGTGTGGAATGAAACAATCGTGTTGTGAGTTATATTCAACTAATTTTGTATTTATATTCGCTTGTTTAGTACTCTGTCCAAGAACAACTAGTATTCTTAGACAGTAAAGCTGCAGATTAGCATAAGTAAAGGCATGTAGTACGATTAGACACTTGATATTTCACCTGCTAAACTTTTCTTTTAAGATTGAGACGTTTAGAACGATGCATTTAATGAGACTCCTAAATCTCTAATGACTCATGATGTGCATATTTATCATCGATGTAGGTATCTTCATAGTTTGTGGTCACTATTCTTGCTGTTTTGGGTGTTTTTGTCAATCTGATCAAAATTCTATTTAGCATTTCAACTTTGATATGCATTCATTATCTAGCGATTTAAGACCCGAAGACAAAGATCGCCGACTTTTGCTGGAAGTATGGGACTGGGATCGAACATCTCGAAATGATTTTATGGGCTCATTATCATTTGGAATCTCGGAAGTTCTCAAAAATCCTGTAGAAGGCTGGTTCAAACTCCTCACTGCAGAAGAGGGCGAATTCTACAATGTCCCTGTCCCCGAAGAAGGTGCTGATCTCTTGGCTGTAAAAAACCAAATGCGGGTAAGCCCAATTTTATCTCTGTAATCTTGTCGTGAGTTATCCTCCCAGTTTACAAGAAAGCATTTCATATAATAAAACTGTAGAGTAGAGTGCTACACAAAAAACGGGATCAAAGAGCAAAATATGCAATCTAGGCTTATGCTACATCCTTATTTTAAGGTGACTACAAGTAGTAGGTACAAATTGTAAAACACTAATTTCATTAAGTTGTAATTTGCTAGTTCGTGTATTTTATTTTACTAAATACGCAATCAATAATGTATTAGATGATATTAGATGGTATAACCATAAGCCTTCAGTTTCAAAAATGGTTATTTGCTAACATAAATAATTCTCCATGTAGACACTTTGTGGGTCAAGAATATAATGCCATATCTTTTCTAAAAAGTGGCTAAAACTTTTGTTGCCGGCTTATTTATTTGTTTCGCCTTTCGCCAGATAATCTGTAGAAAACGTTTTAGAGAAATACGAAGGTAGTTGCTGGTTAACTAATACTTGCTTCTTTAAATTGTAAAATAGTACCAAACTAAATTGATTCCACATAATGTTAACTGCTAGACGAATAGTTCATTAGCTTAGATAACAAATTGTTCAGTTCAGGTTAAAACACTGCTGAAAGACTGTCATGAAAAAATCGGCTACGACAAAAATGTTTGTGCACGCCCGACAGCCGTTGTGAACGATAACTTAAGTACTTTATATGGGAATTGATGTTGTAGCAGCAAATGAAGGCGTACAGAACAAACACGTTATATTTTGGTAGGACGGCTATGTGGGTTATTTATGAACCTGAATACCGTATAGACCGTATATATATGTGCAGTTGGGCGGGTTGGGGATTATTTGCCTATATATATACTCTAGGATGATCCAGGTTTTCTCAAAGGGTCCTCAAGTCATTTCGTTTCCAAACGAGGTCTTAAACTTTTGTTTACCTTCTTTTTTAACATAAAATCAAATTGAAGTTTTATTCTATGAAATAACAATAATATTGATCTAAGATCTACGATAGGTACGTACATTTACGTTTGTCTAGCTATAATGAAGAATAAAACGGTCTTACTTGTTATGATAACTTCTTTTGGTAAGTTGATTTGTAAGGCATGCAGTGTTTAGTGTACGGCATGATTTGTAACTTTTATAGCATGATTTTCTGTGAAATCGGTTTGGTTTGTCTTTCTTTGATAGTTGTTTCAAACAATTGGAAAAGATGTAAAAAATGTGTGCAACAATGTAAGAATGTTAGACAATGTAAGAAACCTATAAACCTACCCACTATGTGCATATACATACCTACGTGGGTTTTTATATTACTTCATTTAGTTCATATATAATCATAAAACAACAGAAATAGATATCCATAAAGTGGAAATTCTATATACGAACGCTGACTATTTCCTACAGCAAATAAAACTGTAAAAATTGCTTTCACTTAGGAGAAAAACTTTCTATACAGAATGATGAACTTTGTCATTAATATTAGACATCACTTGTATCTTTAGGAAGTGAACGATATGATTGGCAAAACAGTTTCTAAACAAAACAGTCTTCTAATTTCAGATTAGTGGATCTAGTTAGTGTTTAGCAGATAGTACTTAAAAGCAGTAGAGATGCAAAAGCGATGTACAGGTAGTGAATTTTGTTTCAGTCCAACCTTAAATATCCTTGACCACAAACAATTGGGATTTAAACCCAGGAATAATCGATTGGACTTACAATGCATAATGCATGGAATACTCCAGAGAACGGGAAGCCAGATAAGATTTATTCATCGCTAGGGAGGGATGTTTTTGCTAACATCCTGTGACATTTTTGGCTCTTGAGTAAGCTATCCCAATCTCAATGTGCTCAATGACTGCCTAGAAGCTCAGTGAAAGTTTCATGTGATATTAATATTAATGCACCAAAAAGAAAGCCAATAATGGGAGTTAGTTTTGACTTTTGCCATCCAAACATCACCATATGTCAACAAAATCCCTTTACTACTGAACTAAATCAAGTACAATGACATTTAAATTTCAGATGACTTTTATTAAAGAACGATATTGTTTTAATTTCTTTCGTAAGGATTTTTCCACGGGGCATGTATTAAGTATTACACTTCATAAAGCTTTCTCCGTGTAAATGAAACTTTTGCTAAATTGAAAGCAAAAATTCCATGTAATGGAAAATACGTGGAAAGCATTTTCAAGTGATTTTTGGATGTAAGAAGGGAAATCTCATTTACGTGGAAAAAGCTATAGAGCCCCACTTTACACTTCCCCTACCTGTGCACCTGAACTGAATACCCTATTAGATTGCTTTGAACATTTTTCATGCATTGTCTTTGTCAGTTTTGTGAAATAAAAGGATAAAAGGCCAAGCTGGGATTACTAACAAGGCTACAAAATAAATACTAAGTTGGGGATTCCCAATTTTTTCGGCGAGCTTAGCCATAGATTTTTTGTAGTTGAGTTTCCTGTTGAGTGAGATAGAATATCCAGACTAGAGACTACGCTTCAGCTTTTCAGAGTCATGCATCGAGGAGGGCAGAGGATGCTTTGGCTGAATGCATGGATTTATTCTGCTTCCTGGTTTCTGCACTAATTGCCAATTCTGGCTGCATTAAACAGTGCAGTATCGTCATTCAATTCACCGCACTACATTGAAATTTTTGGGTATTCCTAACATGCAGAGTATTAAATACTTAAATATGTTTTGATACAGAATGTCGACCTAGAAAAGGGACCTTGGAACTGAAATATCTCTTACCAATTACTTTTTGGAAATAACCAATCTATTATAATATTTCATATGTAGTAAATTGCATTACCTCAATTGTCAGTCAGTATTGTCATACTTAAACAGGATTTTGATTTCAACACATGAAATAGGAAATGACTGTCAGTCAAGTGTTATTCATTGTTATGTTTTGTTTGAAGTATCTACTATCAAATTATATAAGTATATACTATTCGTTTGTTTTCAAAGATATTGTAGAACTTTAAAAATGATGATTATAATGATCTTGGCAAGTAATTTTTGGTAGGTTTCTTTGGATCATGTAGGTTGACTTGAAAATTGAATTCGTTTAAGATGTCGAATTCCCAACGAACATCAGAATAACTTTCCCTGATACATTGATAGATTAAATAAAGCACAAAAAATCTGAATATTAGAAAATTGTTGTAGACTCGAAATATATGACTACATACATTAATACGAAGGAAAGTGTGTGAGGCAAAGTAAAATAGCGAAAAGAATCAGAGCAGAAGGTTTTCTCTGTTTTCACTTTTTCATTTGAAAGTAGAAATGGGCATTTTTTGTAGTATTTCTATTCATCTCCTCTTCTTTCATGTATCAGAGAAAGTTGTTTAGTGTAGTCTAGATTAAAATTTGAAGAAGAGCCAAGTTTATGTCTTACTTTGTGTGATCACGACGTAACCTTTGGTTAGGCAATGGTGGATACTGTACTAGAAAACGGCTTTTATGAATATTTGCTTGAATGATAGGTGAAAGGATCGAGTTGAAAGGTGTCAGGAGAAAATCTTTAGGATGTGCAATGTGCATGGAGATCCATACAATAACTTTAATATGTGACTTTGATGTGATTTTTCATGTTCTTGTTGCTGTCCGATCGTTCGACTGCAATTGTCGCTGCTAACCACTTTCCACAAAACTAAATCGTTATGATATTCTGAAAACGATTGCGTTGTCTACGGTGGATTCGACTAAAACTGTATCTTCCCCTTTTCCTTGCAATTTGCAACTGTCGTGTACTTTGATTACTGTAAAACTGTAATGTTGATAATTGACTTATAACTGCATTGCGTTAAACACGTGTGTATGTAATGTACCCATATGTTTGTTGATTGTGGAACAAATTGATGTACTTATCTCTGTATCTGTCGCTCATTTACAAATGACTCCTTCGCACTGCCTGCTACTACAATGCTTTCACCAATTGGGTATATACGCTATAAACTACATCCATTTGAAAATGATTGGACTGACATTGATTACCATCCGAACGGTAATACCTAAACATTTGAATTTGTGTTCATGTTATCTGTTATGTGATGTGTTTGCGTATCTTCTATTTCCAAACCAAAAACAAAGGGAACTACCATTTACAACCGAAGCCAAACAAACAAGGTACCCAACCTTACAAAATCTACGCTTCTCTTTTGCTTCATTTTCATGTGCAGGGTTCAATTTTATTTTTTCAACAGAACTATAAGAAATAAATAATAGCCCCTCGCCCCTTCATACTATTATGGGAAAGATAACGAAATACATCACAATACAAGTAAATACTCGTATTTAGTGTAGTGCACTAGCCTTTCTTAGTAAATGTACAGTACAGCTTGGTTCAAAAGTTACTAGACTATGAATAAAACATAAACAAAATAAAACAAATCAAGTAAGATAGTAAAATGTCAAGTACTGTACCAAATATTTTCCATCTTTAGTTTGTCGTATTCATACATAGAGTTCCGTAACATGTTTTGTTATAGAATTCACTTTCATTTTTTAGAATTTTCCCAACTCTTTACAACTTATGAACCACGCTGTGTTGCTGTGCAGTTTGAAATAGCATATTTGTGACAATTTATGTATAGTACTGTGTTGGTCTTTGTCTTTACCTGGATTTATGTTGTTAGCATAGCACTAACCATCTATAGCTGAGTAACTCGAATCAATGAGATTAAAATTAAAAAGAGCCATTCTAGTGTCGTTACAACTCTAGAATGATTATAACTATTCTATTCTTTTAAAAGTAATTAATGTACTTCTACTTCTGTATGACTTTTTGTACTCGTAAAGCCCGATTACTAAATCCGTTGCATGGATTTGTCGAATTTGAACTGTGCAGTTTGACTTACATGTTTGCACACCTTGCTTGTTGAAATGTTGTATACAGATTATTATGTCGATTCTGTACAAATTGTAATTTGAAATCCATTCCAACTGTTGGACTTTGAATTTTATCTAGTCTGTGAATTTTATACTTACAGATATTCTTACAGATTTTTTCAATTCTGCAGTTTATGCGGCAGTCCTATTTGGTGCCTTATGTGCCAATTTGGTTGGACTTAATCATGTTTGAGAATTTATTACATGGTTACTAGTCATTTAGTCAAGTTACGAATACTTTCTACTTTCTCTACGTCCCTTCTCTTACTTTGTTTCAGATTTTCACTGAAGTAAAAGTGAAATTGGACAAAAAACCGGTATAATTAAATATAGTAATTTCGGATCGTTTTTGAAATTATTAAACGGGAAAACGTTGTATTGAAACGTTTATAGTTTTTATTCAAAAGGTACTTGTGCTGTAAAAATCCTTTGACTATGGTTGGTTTTTTAAGTGGATAGTTTCATTAAGTGTTCAATGTCTTACTTTTGTTAAAAATTGTAATGCACACTGTTGTCTAAATATCTATGACTAATCTTAATTGTTTGCTAACGTAAGTGATGCATATTTAAAAGCAAGTTTGGCAAAAACTGTTTCATTTTCAAGTCCAGATAACTGCAGATATTTCTGTAGAATAAGATTTCAGGGACGACTCAGTAAGTACAAGTAGTAGTCATTGGGCAATCGATGGGTACCTATACTACTAATTAGCTTTCTAAATTTCTGAAAATGTTTGTTTAATCGACATTTATGGGCATAGTTTAACACAGATGAAGTTGGGATTAGGAATTAGAACTATTATTCTTAACCTTAGTTTTAATATTGTTAGCATATGACTAATGACACTACTAAACTGTTTCTGCATGTAGTAGTAGAATTGTTAGGGTACCAAGAGTATTCATATGTATTTTACCAATAATCTTTCATGGTATACTCTGGGTGTACATACTCTGTGGTAGTGTACTACATTAAGTCATGAATAAGTATGATGATAAATCGTGATTATGATCAAAGATGATATTTATATGTGGGAAACTAAATAAATGATCTGAATAATTAATTTGACAATATTTAGCAAATATCAGACAGAACATCAATATGGGTAATGAAATAATTTTCTATTCTGAATTCGATCCTTTGAGAGATGCTACAAAACTTTAGAATCTAAAGGGGGAGAGGGGAAAGAAATTTTGCCATGCATTAATATTATATTGTTTGTAATGGTTTTTTAACTTAAAAGTATGTCTGTCTGATTCCTATACTAACTATATTGTACCACTATGTATAGAAAACATCAATTTCCAGTGACCAAAGAGCTGCCCCAATTAGTGCAGAAGACAAAGAAGTACCACATAATATGGGTAGAAAAGATGTCATTCGGGCCTCGGATTTTAATTTTCTTATGGTGCTAGGCAAAGGAAGTTTTGGCAAGGTAAGTTGTCACAAAATTTTTGTTAAATTTTAAAAAATAATTCCACGAATCTTCATATGGTCGTTTGGTTTTAGGTGATGTTAGCCGAGAGAAAAGGAACGGACGAATTGTATGCCATCAAAATCCTAAAGAAAGACATAATTATTCAAGATGATGATGTAGAGTGCACCATGGTAGAAAAAAGAGTACTGGCCTTATCCTCAAAGCCGCCGTTTCTTGTTCAATTGCATTCCTGTTTCCAAACTATGGTGAGTTACCAGAAGACGATCGAAAGAAATATAATTGATATCTACATTAGTATCAAGTATAGTATACCCTAATGTTTAGCATATGCATAATTGTTATGCTAATGAATTATAAGAGAAGGAGATACTAATTACAATATTATGCATTACTAATGTACAAATAGCTATCTACTCGCAGTAATATATACACAGATGGGAAAATGTAACTGGCC
>JABASH010001464.1:0-26000 GCA_019776445.1 Tomocerus maximus | reverse complement strand
CACCCACCCCCACCACCCCCAACCCCCTCTTCAAGGGGGACACCCCAAAAAAGGCCCCTGGCCGATATTTACCTACACCCGATTGTTTCGGTTTATTTAGTTTTAGTATTTAGTGAATTAATTAGATAGGTACCTTATTTAGGTCAATAGGTATAATAATATCGGTTTGCACGATAGATAAAAATTAAGGGTGGGCACTCCTAGCTGTGGCTAATAATAATCCTGTTACAACTACAACCACCACGAGTATAATTAATTATTTTTGTTGAACGTGTGTCAGTTAGTAGAGAGCACTATGAAAGTAAGACAGGCTTGATATTTATTGTTGGAATAAAACATTCCATAGATAGGAAGACAAGATAAACTGTTCAGTTTTGTAAGCTCTGGCTTTACGTATCTAATATCAGTAATTAAACATCCTGCGTTTATGAAAAGATGAAAAAATTCTAATGAAATGCAAGAACTGTCATTTTGTATGATAAATCAATGACATTTGATTAATGATAGTAATTCTGCTTTTCTGTTCGATTATTTCGCTCTGCTAACATTAATATGAACCCTTAATCTTTGAACTCTTTTTATTTTTGTTTCTATTTATTATTGCTGAATTGCACAAACTCAGCAAAAGACATAATTCAGACAGAATTCTTCCTCTACAAATCTCTGAGACAAACATTCATTCAAATGCATAAAACATTGACCATGAGAATTGAGATACGTAAACTATTGAGTTGGGCATTTACATTATCAAATCAACTTCCATGAAAATGCAGTGCAGCCATAGTTTGAAGTATTCTTTGTAATGTATTGTTTGAGAAACAATAGAAAACCTTTCCAAATGTTTTAACCGAAAGTTCTATTCTGAGAGTAAGATTGCTTAATAATTATTGACAATAAAATAAGTTAAGTTTCGAAATAAAGACGAAGACGAAAGCTTTTTTAGGGAGCATTCTGGTTAAATTACTTCCTGTCCCTTATATTGAGGTGCACAACAAAAATACTATGTCCCATTAAAAATTGAAGAGTGTAATCAAATCAATTATATGGTATATGACAGACTTAAATGTAACTACTGCATAAAATTGTATTCTATCGGAATCTATTTCCTGTACGAATATTATTTGCAACACTGTTTAAAATTGTTGTGAATTATGACTGCTGTACCAAGTTACATGCACACTATAAACACTAAATATTTCTATACTAACGTGATAGGTGCAAAACTATAATTAAAATTCGGGAAGTCTACTAAATTATTGACACTACTGTGAATGTAGCTTACGCCCATAAAATAGCTAATATAAAAACCACACCTTAACTGTTACGCTAATAAATTAAAGGCAATTTGACTTTAGTATGTAATTAAATATTTTTGGAACTGCTGCCAATTATGAACTTACTAATGTTATCAGTACATTAACGCATTTATGCATAGCTCGGTGTGACCTTGACTATAGGAAGATACGGAGGTATACATATAGCAAATAATATGAGCATGAAGATAGAAATAGAAGGAAAGTATGTTTAAAGCACAGATTCTCAGGAAAGACTGGAAATATGCAGACTCAGTTAAGTAGGTAAGAATACGGAGCATATACACATTTAGTATTACCTACCGAAGAAAGCGTACATTCGTTGACAAGTATACATCCGTTTATCACCCACCAGTCACCATAGCCGATAAGATTTAGCATAAGCCGTACACAATATATTCCTCTAGTCTTGTGGACTACCCAATGGAAGTGCTTATGAGTATACTAAAATTGGAATCTAATTGTACTAAAAGATGTTAATAATAATACGGAGTGAAGAAACTAATAAGAATATACCTAGAGGAGTCAGCTCCTGTGTGTGTTCCACAGTAGCGTATGTCTTTTGCCTATTACTTAGTAGTTGGTTGGAGGCAGACAGGTCCGTGTAGAAAGATATCGTTACGTCACGTTGCATGTAAGTAACGTCTCGAGTCGGAGGCTACATAAATACATAGCTCACGTAGTAGCGTTTGTAGCGTAGGTCTGTAATAAGGTTTGTACAGAGTACGTATGTGTAAGTCGTAAATGGTAAGGCAGAGCAAGAGAAAAGGGAGTTTAGTGCCGCGCAGACAGCCAATACGAACTGTAGTCTTTTGCTCTTCAGTTTTCCATACTATTAGACTACCACGACCCGGGATCATATTCTCCAGTTCCGTTCGGACAGGCGCTACCCCACATTCCCTCTCACTCTCTCAGCGACATTGTGCATTTCTCGGAGAAGACGAAAGCCACCGAAACAAGAGTTCTGCACATGCTGCTCCGCAAAATCCACTCCAGAATTTGCAATTTTTAGTCGACTCAAGGCAATTGGAAGGAAACTCAGGGAATTTCTTCGGAATATAGAGGAATTGGGTGCGTCTCTCTCTCTCTCTCTGTGATACTACTTTAAGTTATAGATACAGGTAAGCTGAAATTATTTTATATCTAGATATGCTTCCACATACATTACCTACATAACACACAGAGCGACGACTGAGGTTCTTTACTCTAGTACTGCATAGTCTCTTGACTTGACTCTTCCGCACTTACTTTCTATTAGTTTCCATGTTCCAACAAAGTAGTACAACCCTGTTTCTCTTCTCAACTACTTACTTCCATGTACAAGTGCAATATTACTATTATGTAAGTTTTTAAGACTCAATCCCTTCGTGTACTTCTCCTGCTCACTCACAGTTACATCTTATTTATTATTTTACACAAAGTTTCTTCAACCACTTACTCATATATATACTTATACTCTCACAACTATTTAGTAACATTACTCCGCACTTATTACATTCTCTTACTGATTGTCAAACTCACATTCAATTCACTCCACTTATTTCCAAAGTATACTTTACGCAGTGCTTTGCTCATTATTTCTGAGACGAAACCATAAAAGTGTATTGTATACAAACTTCCATTTACGATTCTACCTAAAATGATTATATGCTACTCAAGTAAGTGAAATACAATCACTATTCATAGATTACTTGGATTATTTTCTATCGTTCTGCATAACTTTCTTTTTATTTCGTACCATAAATTGCAGTAACCATAATTTGGATTTAAGTAGGAAAAATATACAATACAGATAGTTTCACTGGTACAACTTTATAAAACATTTAACGAAGTTAAGTGTATTGGAAGAGTATGTATATATCTATTATTTCAGTGCAAAAAAGATATCATTTTTGTTGACTTGACCTTCCTTCACCCTAAAAGCGCAATCGATATTTATATTTATACATAAATATCTTTCTGCCAATACTCTTAGCTGTTTAAAATGTACTCTACGTAAGTTAGTTAAATGTTTAGTATGACCTCATCACCACAACTGACATTACTTAATGACAATTTTTTGGTTAATATTAATTGTACAGATATCAATGAGCATAGAATATAATTGTTCATACACTCAAATGCAAAGCTTGTAAAATAGCAACTGTATTTACCTAGCCATTCGGCATTCATAGCTTAATAGGTACTATTAGAAATCTACGGAGAGATTTTCTGCCATTAAAATAGGAATCTTTACTATGACCTAAATTACAAAAATTGTTTACAATTTTGTTCAGGTTAAAAATGTTCTATCATACTTAAGTAGAGTACACTAATGATTCGTTAAAACTTCATAGCACAGAAATGCTAAGTACAACTGCCGGTGTATAGTGCTGTAGGCGTAGGTAATTCCTTGTGTGCAGTGACGTAGACGTAGGTAATTCGTAGCGTAAACAAAACGTATGATTTTCTCGACAAAAATGAGTGAACGAAACGTTTAGGTGTATAGGTATATGTAAGCATTACGCATATGACAGATATGGCAGGATTATTTACATACTACATTTATGGGTCATAGTCATAGCCCATGTTGGAGGTTTTACATGTAATTTAACGATTAATCGAACACCCAGTGAAGTTCAATCGAAATTGTATAAAGGTCATTATTATATTCAAGAAAATAGGTATATCTTATTGCAGTATCTCTCGCCCGCATAGGGGACTTAACCATACTATGTAGTTAAAAATAATTATTTTGTTTAATTGCAGCTCGGTGATTATCCAGCTCCAGGACATACCAGTTTACTAATATTGGTAGCATACCTCGTCTCCTGTTTATCATTTACAATTTTATAGTCGCTAGAAATACTTGTACAAATTCCGGAGACAGAAATCAAACCATGAGTGATTCAGAAGATGGAAGCCCCTTTTTCGAAGGGGTGGAAAAGTTACTGGAAGTTTGGTTTACACGATCCGATGGTAAAACCAACAATTGTGACTTAAGGGATATACCCAGGTATGTCTTCCGAAAATCAAATTATTTATTTTATTACATCGCATGTCCAAAGCTTTATCTATTATAATATAATGCTTAATGTATAGCCTAGATTAAACATTATGCTCATATCAAAACTAATGTCATTCGCATACAAATCGGGGTATCTGCGAAGCATTTGCTGCAAACATGCATTCTTCTATTTAGTCTTTTCCCATGCAATGCGCAATGATGCCTTTGCTTTCCCATGTCGAAACCAACTGAGAAGAATGTAGCATATTGACAAATATTTCTCATGTCTTTGTCATATTATTATGGTTGTCAGTGATGAATAGAGAACTGAATCAATATTCACAGAGAACAGAAAGTTTAGTGACAAGCAATTTGTTTCCTATTGGAATAACAAATTGCAAAACTCTACATGTCAGATGAACAAGGGCATTTTATCGTATAAGACATAGCCAATTTTTAGAGTATAAAATATGTCCTTATCAGGCTCTTTGGAAATAAAATACCTAAGCGAAATACAGAGTGAAAGAATTCAGTAAATGTTTTCCTATTGATCTTTCATAATTTTCTTGAACGCAAATGCTGACTAATGGCTTAAAATAACTTCCTCAGTCTCAAGTATGATTCTATAGTGCCGTCATTGTCTGGCTCTGGCTTTCCTGTCAATATTTACCATAAAGCAATCTCGAATTGAAATGAATACTAAAGTTGGTTTCTGTCGGCAAGCCACAAGTCTAGAGGAATTCAACCATTTCCAAACACACGTACCACGTACCTACTTATTCGGTTGTCTCAACTGATGCCAATAAGTTTGTCAGCAAGCTGTAAAGTTATTATCAAGTTATCTTGAGATACCAAAATGGACCCAAGTTAGAGTTGAAAGGATTCTTACGTATTTCCGTTCTGATAAAAGTGCAACTTATACGTGACGTGAAAAGTAGAATTTTCTTAGTATAAAAAATGGCATGGCTTTTGGCGTGGCTACTGATAAGTATTTTTGTTCGGAGAGAAAATTGAAATCTGATACCCACTGGAGTTTTACGATCCTCTCTGCCGATTGCCTTTGTGATGAAACGTGGATGGCTGGAGCCAGGACTTGTTTTGAGTTGTTCTTATAACTGGAGAATGGAATGAAGACTGGGTTGCCTTGTCCTTCAACTGTCATGTCACGCAATTGAATGTCAATCACCTGACCTAAACTTGCTTAAGAATTTCACTTTCATTACATTTTTCTCGTTTTATCAAAGACAGGTAGGAATTCATTGGCCGGAATTTTTAAAAACCTGAGGATTCTTCTGTGATAGATTATGCTAATAATATAGGGAGTGCAAGCAAGTAGTTCAAACCAGATCATTCATTGCTTTTCTTTCTGCAAAGACGAGTCTTGAAATTGCAGTGCAATTTCCCTTGCAAATGAATGAGTCATTCATTTCTGCTTTATTGACTTCATTCCACTACTGTGACTGTCATGTCAGTACAGAGAGAAAGAGCAACGCTACCGGCATCCGTGATCAAGACGTGCTTACGTATTTACTTATCAATGCACCTTCCCTGATGTTGTAGGAACATATTATCATACTTACTTTATTACTTATTGCATTCAGCGGACGGACATTTCATTTTTAGCAAGGTTTTACTTTGTGCATACAGTAATGTGGAGACTTCCATATGCGTAGAATCTCACTGGTTATATAAGTTTTACGAAGTTGTTCTTGCCTGAGTGCAGAGAAATCTTGAGTGGTAATAAAAGTTGTTAGCTTAGCACATCTTGTAACTAAATATTCAAAATGCCTCCGACAATATTTGCCGACTGGATGGCTTTTTTCTTTCATCTTACATTTAAATCTTTCGACAGGTTGAGCGAAATTTTATGAGGTATTTTCATAAGGTCGTTTGTCTTTGTGTCAGCTTGTCAGTATTTCAACGAAGATTTTTTATGCACTGATACTTTACTTTTTATTATGTACGTTTCTCTGGTACTTACCTACCCGAAGAAGTTCTAACAAAATGTAATTTTTGCTATATGACTCTGGTTAGGTTTTCTGATGTCAGTCATGGGCGCAGATTGTGTTTCACAATGTTTACCAGTAGGACAATGTTTACCCGCTTTGAGGCTAATTGTGATATTTTTTCCTCTCAAATATTACAGATTGTTATCAATTGACAGATCGGAATGATTTTCGGCAATAAGTCATAATCATAATAATAGTTATTATAACAAATCGTTGTAGATAGATAGTAAGTTTGAATAAAAAGTAACGTGTAATTATTATTTTTTTTAACTGCCATTATTCTTTACTAGTCAACGAAAATACCCAATACTGGTCGTAGTGTGTTCGTACAAAATTCAGCAATCAACGCAATATTTAATGGGGTTATTGTACAAAAACTCACTTAGGAAGGTACGTAGGAAAAAATGAGAGAAATAAGTCTGCATTTTCTTGTCTGCGATGGGAGCCAAAATAGAAATATGTAGGCATTCTACACAGCGCAGCATTAGGGCTTCAGTTTCGGTGGAAAATGAATTCCTTTAGAAATATCAAAGCTCCAAATAGCAGTTATTTTTACCACATGGTGTTCCTAGTTCATACAATCGGCATCACTTCATTACGACGCTCTTACAGCTAAGTATCTCTTATCTTAGGGACTATCCTACGACGATACTTTTCTTTGGAGAGCAAATTAAGATCCGTATCGCTGGTGTTATGTAAATACTATCTTGTAACAGCGAATACTCTCCTACGTATCATAATATACTCTCTGTTATATATAATGCTAGTATTTACTATACAGAGAGAGATAAGGTAGGTAAGATCCCATGGAGGGCACATGGCCATTAGAATTGTCGTATTCGAATGATTTTCTTGTAAACCTCGCCAATTTATTTTGTGAATGTAAATGTGAATGGAAGGGACAATGAGCCAGACTAAACTCCAACCTATGAGACTCGAGCACATTGCCAGATCTTCCCAAGCCAACAAAACCGACTCGCAACGCAAGTTTAAAGGAAAAAGCCAATGATGCAGGAAAGTTTACACGGAGAAAAATATAAAGTACAAAGTGATGAATCAGCTGCCGTACGATTACATAGTTCGTCTAAAAAAATCCGCTGCACAAGATGCGATGTAGAAATTAGGCTCATGACATTGACATAGCTTGCTTACTTGGAACAAGTGTGTGGGCATCATTTTCCGAGTAGACTCAAAAGACAAATCCTCTTCTTTAAAATCTTTATGTCACAGAACATTGCTTTCCTACAACTTGCAGTTATAATTATACAGATGTAGAAATCTGTATAGGAAGCCCTTGTTTTATGAATATCTGGTTTTGCGAACTAATTATATATGTAGCATCATTCTAAAGAACGTAGTATCGCTAGATTTATATACGTTTATTGTTCAATTTATCTCGTATGCATATACTGCCCTATTTTACATACAGAGAAATCAAGTAGAACAGGAAAAGATTAAAATTTTGCTTAGCTGTGTAGTTTTTGCCGCATCATCATATCTTGCAGACAGAATTTCAGCAATACAATCAGTTCTTCCACTCTAGCGCAGCATAGCTTCCAACAAATCTTGATGATGAAAAGTTTTTCCATAGATTTTATTAACTTAGGATTTTAATTATCTTATTTGTTCTGTCTCCTATCCTGAATCAAACTGAATATCATCATAATTTAAAGGCAGAAACTTTCAATAGCTTTTCTCTCTGGAAATACAAGTTGTCATTTCCAAATACCATTTTCAAACTGGGCTTTATACCGACAGGTTTCCATTATTGCGTGCGTTGATCTTATCTGAGCTAGTATGGGAAAATTATAATGGCCTACTTTTGTTAGCATAATAGGTTATGTTGACGTATGTCATCTGAGAGTCCACCAATCATTTCTTGTGAAAAAGTAATCGATAAATATAATCATGCAGAAGCGTACGATTATTTGATATTTATTATTCACATTTCCAAAATGAACATGTGAGTACTTTGTCACTACTTACTTATGTTGAAACTAGATGCAGCATGCACAATTGCATGATATGATATCGATTGAACTCGAAACCTATTCTCCATTTCTAACCAAAATTGAAATATGCAAAGGTTATAGGATGCAAAATGCAAAAGATTTTATGCTCAGAAATAATGTGAGTGCATACATAATTGACCCAGAAAACATTCTAAAAGATGTTACCGATTACTGCACACAAATATTTAGTATATGGAACATGACACGTGGCAAGTAGTTGTGGCACAATTACAGCGAAAGCCAATAGTATTAGGTGAAGGTGAAGAACTTTTTGCATTGCTAGATAGTAAAAGCGGAAGACACATCACAGGAAAAACATTCATGACGACCTAAAAGATTTTAGTATCTCTTATTTTTGGTTACCGCAAATGACGAATTACGAGATTAGTATTGGTGGAATTAAGAGAAGTATTTATCACCAAATGGAAAACAAGGCAATGCCTTCTTATGGGTATGTGTCATGCACAATTAGAGCTATAGTACTGTACTTTGCTTTTCTCTGCGCTATCGCTGTAGCCTACTTGTGCAAATTATTTGGGTTGCTAGCTATGGGCTACAGTTCTAAATCATTTGTTTAACTTTTCCTTGATAATTGAGAATCTTTATTGAAATGCTAGCAAGAAATAGAATTTCCTAATGAATAAATCTATGATTTTATATTAGATAACAGATATTTAATTGTGAAGTCTGTTGTTTACTGGTCACGTAGTCTGTTAATGCCAGTTTTGATCGTCCTCATGAATGCTACGACAAAAATAGTACAAAGAAAAAATGTTATTACTACATGTCAACTTGCCAACTATGCTAATAAATTGAGATGCAAAAAGGGCTAAGTATAAATATGTTGTCAAGTTTTCAAGCAGTTTTCGCAAATTATCCTTCAACTGCATCAGTGATAAGGATTTATAGTATCATCCATTTCAAATTGTACCGATGATAAGAGTCATAGGGTGGGTACATAATTTTCTTTTGAACGATATCTTTTGGAGCTGCTTGTTATCTCTGAAATATAGGTCTTCGTTATAAACCAGTATTTACCACAATGCACTTTCACCATTTGCATGTAGTCCAAGATAAATGGATAGTTCCACTCATGCGAGCATTTAAATAGTAATTGATGGTATATATAATTTCTATTTCTGTAGGCATAACCTATAATCCAAGACGAATTACTGTCATTATCTGTACCTATAACTATATACTATTAAGTAATAAAACTTGCCAAATAATTTTTGCGTGGATTAGTTTTAGAACTTATTGCAAATGAAAAATAGAATGAACAATTTCGATTTTCTTCTCTTTTCAGGCAGAGTATTGAATCGCTGTTGCATTTGGTCAAATGCGAGGTCATCAGCACCATTTCCAACGATTACCTGGATTCCTATGTCTTGAGGTATTGAGCATTCCGTCATTTTCGTAGTGCGTGTCTAATGATTTTTCTTCTTGATTATAGGATTCTCAAACGAATCTCCGCCTCTTCAAAGAATTTGCCATACCAAAACAAAACCTTAATTATATGACGTAATTAGAGTAAGTTAAATTCGGTAGATAGTAAATTACCATATTAAGGTAATACGATTAGCTAGCCGCTACAAAGTTTCATTTCAATAACTCCATGCCTAACACTTGATCATCTAGTAGCATCTTAGTGCAGGATAGTTTCAAGCCAATTAACATGTGTGGCTACATTGTATTCAAGGTAAGTTACACATTTTGGGTTTACATCTGCATCATACATCTGCTATGGATATAATGAAGCTTCTGTCCTGTACATTTATGTATTAGTGTTTTGCCCCTCGTTTAACATTGGACTGCTATATTTGTCGTGAATCTTTTTCTGCATATGCGGGAATATTGATAACAGAGGCTCCTTAAAATAATAGGACCAAGATAAATAATCTTTAATTTAAAGCTAGGGAAATGTTCTGCATATATTTAGCTACCGGGATAAAACATAAAGCCGACACTTCAGCCTTCCTGCCAGGAAGTTCGAAAGAATGTTTTCTTGCAGTAGAACAATCCTAAACACTATCCATTAATTTCCTAAACTTTTTGTATGGGTTCATTAATTAAAGTTTGTTTTATGTTGAGCCAAGACATAATGGTCACCGCGAATTAGTTGCCTGTTTTAATCTTCCAATTTATCACACTGGGAAAAGTTTGTTTTATTCATGTTTTATTCAGCCTGTGTACGTCAAACTAATTCTTACTAAGACCTAAGACTCAACCACCATTATGGTATAGAGCACACAATATAAGTTTTATCTAGCAGAGAAAACTCCCTATTTGTTAGTGTCGTAATATGGGATTAATATTTTCTCGTATAAATACCAGATATAGTCAAAGTATAACTTTTATGATGAATTTCCTTAATATTTCATGGATCTAGGGCAAGGATATAGAAAACTTTGAAAAATGTTCCCAGATTTTCGGAGAAAAGTGTTATGTACTCAAAAATTAGAAAATATGTCGCAACGTGACAAAAATCGGATTGAATGTAGCACACATTTCAGGAAGATTTAGAGAGGCAAAGACTTTGGGTGACATTTGTTGTGACATTTTACACTGACAGTAACTCAAACATTGCGAAATGCTGACTTGAAAGAAGTCTCGCATACAAATTAGATAGCAACTTTTTAGTGATGTAGGAGGAAGAGTCCAAGAGTCCGATTCAATATGATCTGAACTGGTTCAAGCCAATAAGTAAAGTACTAAACACGAGCTAAGCTCATGTCCCACTTAATGCTACATGCAATTACACACAGATAAATTAAGTTGGAAGTCTGAGCAAGCAAGTTCAGCATTATCTACAGTTCCATACGTTACGTATTATATTTCTCAACTTTTAGATAAGAAGTTTACTCTACAACATTGTGAGCTCAAGTCATTATTATCTGTGTGACCGTAGCCTGCTAGCCCATTCTCGTTATGATTATTATTTCATTTCTTGGAATACGTCAGTCAGGACTCGGGACACGACGGCGGCAGGGCAGATGGAATTACTGAAATGTGATATAGTACCGTTTACCCAGGAGCACATCTCGGGTCACTGACAATGAACAGGGTATATAATATTACAATGTTACAATGTAATCCAAGTTATTTGCAACATTTTTATTGCTGCTCCCAACACGGATGCAATTACAAGAGTAACGCGAGGAAGTGAACAATATGAATAGCCAGACAACTTAGTTTTCATTTTGTAGCTGTACACACAGGAATTGCTAGTGAATCCCTATCATGAAAAAATAAGTATAGTCCACATGTTTACTTGGCATTTAATATTTATTTTGTTTATCCCGGAGACTGGTGATGATCCACAGGGAAAGACGGAAATAACTGGATGCAAATAAGTTAGAACACTTTTATTAGCAGTTGCACATCGACGGTTATATTAGCATGGCACAATGCAGTATGTAATTGGATCTTTATAATGGTAGCAGCCCGACTTCCAGACGACGCTTGTGGTCTTTATTACAGCAATAAACTATTGTAGTAGCTATTATATTTCATATTGAATTCAAGTTTAGTATTTCTCTACTTAGTTGCTTCAGTCTATTATCGATAGCTCATTTTATGTCTGCAATAAAAGGATTTGAGTACTTTTAGCATGTAAAGAAGAGAATATCATAGATTAAATAGATCATTTAAAAGCATTTGATCAATAATGGTCTAAATTGATTTTCAAAATTTCTGGCATGACCTTTCCATTCTGTTCCGACGTGGTAGGATTAGTTTCATGTGAACACGAAGCAGAAAAGGCCAATTAAATAGAGATAAAGTAAACATTTGTTGAGCAAAGGACAAACATCAGTTTGGTGTGTATTTACATAGAGATGCTACTTACTTTGGTCGCTGTTGCTAGTTTCCAATTGCTACTATACACTTTTCCCCGTTTACACGACCTTGTAATCTAATGCCCTAATACATAAATGTACAGCAGAGTAATCTAGGCAGAATGCTCTGTCTTTTGGGACACTAAACTCACATGTAAGTGTACACAAGGTAATTCATTTTCCCGAAAAATAATATTTAAACTATTTTATGGTATAAACAAGGTTGGTAGTTGCGAGTCGTGCTCACGCTGTTGTTTTAGTGGCTCATATGATAAACATAAAGTACAAACTGACATACTTTACTATAAATTATATAAGCATAATTTCTGCATGGAATAAAATGAAAAGCAAAATCTAGACGAACTTTGTGTATTTGTGTTACGGATTAGTTGGTTTGAAGTGCACTAGACGCGGCATTCTAAATGTGCCCACAGGTAATTTTCATATGGTGAAACATTGCTTATTATTATTAGTTGATGATAAATGATATGGAGAGATGAATTGTTAAGTAGGGTACGATGACTAGATTAGTGTTGATTTGGTATGGCAAAAAATGTCTGATTGTTGTTTTATGTAGTGACTTGACTGGATGGTGGCCTGTCGGCGTGCCTGGCTAGTCCTTTTGTTCCATTTGCTCTTGTGAACCATACCAGGTGTTTGTGCCTTGAAAGACTCATTGATGAGGATGATGACACAAAGGGCTAAGTTCGGTCTCTAAGAGGTATCTCCAGGCACAAGACATTCTTCTCAGTTTGCTCTTGTCTTGTCTGGCGGTATGCTTTCCACACTCCGTTGTCTCTGCCAGCAAGTATGATTCGATTATCCCAAAATAATAAATGCCTACACACCTACTCTTGTCATCTCTCTGTCCTCTCTTTGCAATCCTATTTATATCTCTCTAATCTGTAACCAAACAGAACCAAATAATAATAAAACCCATTCAGTCTCATACTGTCATGCATTATCAAATACAAATAATCTTATAATAGCTTGCCCCATTGCCTGGCCATTTTTAAACAATACTACTACTCCTGCCGTTACATAACAAGTTTCATTTCTGTCGATTCATTAATAAAGAAATCTTTTAAGTTGTTATCTCATAATGTTCATGTAGATAAATCTTGTTATCAATACACCTGATTATCGTTTCACTTGTCAACATAGATGTAAACAATGACATATAATTTTTCTTTGAACATTTTTTCTGTAACTACTGAATCAAAGCTTTTTATTCTATTCTTTTACCAAGTATGGCCAGACAACCTTGTAATCCTTGAATGAATTTTTGACATTTTTTTTCACTTTGGATGTAAGTCAACATAATCCTATTTTTAGCTATGATATCAAAGTCACGATTTTTCGAATTTTCAAGGCATTTGTATAGTTGCTTTGAACTTTCCTCCATAAGAGGGTATTCTTATCGTTATCGTCACAAAATGTGAGCAAAGAGAGACTGTAAAGAGAGAGGACAATAGTGGCCCCCCCTGTGGTGGCAGGGGAGAGGGGCTCAAGGAAGAACGGGTACCTTTGACCGGTGACCCTTGAGCTTCCCCAGGCTCTGACGGAGACTTTAATGTACCTCTGCGGATGACCTGGAACTACCCTGATAGCCTGCTCACACAAAGGTCAACTCTCATATTGTCACTGACTGTATACTGTATACGAACTGTTGCAAAAATGAGTTGATTTCTCTTCTTAATAATAAAAACAAGTGTAGAGTGTGTTTACAAAGGTGGGCAGGAACTAAGGGTGTTACCCCTCGCTTTACCCACCGGTGCGGTGGTTGCGCTTTGGATACCTTAACTAATTTAAATATACCATTACTACACATATCTAAGATTTCTTCTTTATCACACCATACACCTTACTCTTAATGTTAAATGCTTAGTGATGACATTTTCAATAGTAGCAATTTTTAAGATATAACTTTCTTACTTTTGGACAGTAATCGATAAGTTATTAAATCCTAATCCTTCCTTCTGTACTAATTTCTTGCTTTAACTACCACTTACCACATAGAGGACTATTTAATTTTCAGCCAAAACAATTCATTCTTAATATATTTACTAGATTCTCTTACAGCGACTAATACACATAACCCTAAGTATGAATATAAACATGTAGGATATACTATATAGTAGCTTTTCAATTTGAGTCAGTACTTTTCTTCGCAAATATTACTACTTATTGGGAGTGGGTAACATGTAATTAAGGTCTTAAAAGTAAGTCTACTCTACCACCTATTTACTGTACATAGTAACAATTATCTAGATGTGTTTATGTTTAGTAGTATTACTAATGGTTAATGTACAAATTAATGTAAATCGTATCGTGGTATGTGAACTTGTGAAGTAATGTGAAGGATAAAAGGTCTATTATGTGTATCAGATATGTAATATTGATTATTATTTGTAATTAGTAATTGTTTTGTGATTGTGATTAGCTTTATGATAGGTAGGGCCACCTTCTCTTACTAAATTAATTCGTTTTCTGGAAATATTTTGTTTCTCTTTTAGCGAAAGCAGTCTTTTCGTGGCCAAACGTCGATTTATTCTAAAGACATGCGGAACAACCACTCCGTTGATGTGCTTGAAGCCTCTGTTGATGCTTGTAAAGCAATTTGCTGGGTTTGATGAAGTCGAGGTAAGTAATTCTCTAATACTAATAGGTATCTGTAGAACTTTTCATCTGTATTTTACTTAGGGAAGTTACAATAATAATATTTTGCAAATGTTTCAGGATGTCTTCTACTCCAGAAAGAATTACAAACGACCCGAGCTGCAAATAATGCCACACCGAAATTTTGAAGAAGAGGTGACTCTTCTTGATAGTTTCTTTACTGGTATGTACAAAACAATGAATCAGAGAAATTCGTTTGACCTGCCCATATCTATTATTAAAGTTCTGTGTAATTTTTCGGACAGATGGTGCAGCATATTGCCTGGGGAGTATCAACCGTGACTGTTGGTATTTGTACACTTTGAATCCACTTTGTGGAAACAAAGCTCGAAAAACTGGCGTTGCGGAGCCTGATCAAACTCTGGAGATTCTCATGACGGATTTGGATTCTAAGGTCATGAGAATTTTTACGAAGGATGTTTGCAAATCCGGAGAAGAAGCTACTCGCGTATGCTAACTGAGAAAACCTTATTCCAAGAAATGTTGTCAATGATTTGTCTTTGTCACTTAAGTATATGTGCTATATCGATATTTTAGATATCGGGAATTGATCGGATAATTCCAAATGTCATGATCAACGATCATTTGTTTGATCCATGTGGATATTCAATGAATGGCATCTTTAAAAACGTGAGCTTACTATTTTATCATGATTAGTTAATCTCTAGTATACATAGTTGTACATCATCAACGGTGACCCACCCATTTATGTAGACTACTAAATTGTGCGTGATGAAAAAGTAATTTTCTAATGTTCCCATGATTTTCTCATTTACATGCCATCTCTAATTATATGAATGTGAATCAGTCGGAAAATGGTTACAATCCCAATGTAAGTTTTTGACTCTTGTCATTAAACCCACAGAAAAGTCGCTTGGTTTGGCTTCAGATTTTCAGTGAAATTGATCGAATAGGACAGATCAATTTGTAGTTTTTGTGTTGACAACTATTCCAAGAAAATTTTGCTGTAGTCGTAGTCTAACTTTATAACCCTTGCCCTATCTGTGTGTGTTTTGTTACAATTTGTGTTTCAACTGGACAGAAAATGAATCCAGGCTCTTTCGTCGTTGTTCTCTCTGTTCTTAGTTTACATATAATTGAATGATTCTGGCGAATATCGCCTGCTTAGTCTTCAGAAGTTTTATCAAATCACACGATACTAATTTTAGGGTTGGTAAAATTTTCGTTGCATAAGTAAAAGATGTATAAAGCCCATTATAATAATATTATCAACTTACTTACTAGGTTAAGTTTAAATGTAATTCATCCTATTTAGTTGATTCGACCCGATACTAATGTCCGATTTATAAAATGGAATGGTTTTATTAGCTAAAGCGAATAAATGGTTTTCAATGAAAATTAACATTTCACATTTGCCCTTTGATAACCCTCTTCACAAACTGTTTAGCCAATGCCAAATGCAACAGAATACAGTAATTAAATAATTATTGCTCAGAAGTACAGAGATAAGTCATACCTTTTCAATTTGTATCAACCAAAAGCTCTTTCTTCTGCAGTTCTCGTTCCTTACTTTTCTTTATTTAGTATTTTATTGCCTATTTATCGTTTACTTTCAATTGAATAGACAGAGCATCAGGTCACAATGTCAACTAAAGTTGAACTACTAAAACCAGACAAGTTCTTGTTGATTCATTACAGGGAAGTTACATGACTATTCATGTGACACCAGAGCCGGACTTCTCATATGTGAGTTTTGAGACAAATGCTCCACAGAGTTCGTACAAAGATATCATCGGTCGCGTCTTGGACACTTTCAATCCTGGAAAGTTTGTAATGACTACTTTTGCAAATAAGGTAATACTGCTAATGTCTAATGTGTATGGCAATATTATTTGTTGCCTAATACAAATTACATAATTAATATCTTCAGAATCTCCAGACGATTTTCCATGTGATTCTAATTTTATTCATTGAAATGGAAACATCTCGGAGTAGATATTTGATCATGTTCATGATCCGTGATGGAATTTCCATTTTTGATAAGGGATGTCTGCATTTGCTAATGATCTTGTTTATTCTGCTTGTTTATATAGGCCAGCATTGCCTACAGCTCCCAATCTGAAATTGAGAAAATGGTCGCGATCAAAGAGTGGCTTCGGCTGGAAAGTCAATACTGTCGATTCAAGAACTATGATCTAACTTACGCTCACTACACCAAATTCCCTAGCTGAGGACTTGAGCACCGTGCGGCTCTTCTGGTTAACAACTCGGCTCGACTTCTGGACCCATTCATATTTTCTTCAAACATAACCTCGGACTCTGACCCTTGTTTTTATATTAAGAGAGACTCTTACCTTGTTTTAATCCGCAACTCCATGAAACCTCAGAGAATTTTAACTATTGATATGACACAAAATCAGGTTCAGTCCTACGATAAATCGAATGTGGCAATACACTCTTCGAATTTGAACGAAAAGTCATTGGCACTAGCAAAAAACTGTAATATTGACGAGTTAATGGACCCGTTAGCCATGGCTTGGAATAACAGTTCTTATTTAGAATTTATTAAACTGTTGTTTTTAACTTTAATATTTCATCCTCTGATATGTTTATCGTCGACTCTTCGTGTCTATTTCTCTGATCTCTCAGATAGGTTCTATACTTTGGGAAGATTCCTAAAATTCTTCCAGAACAGTGTAAAAACTGCCAAATATTCCCAAGTAGATGGGAATAGCCGGCATTTTATCCATTATGGTTTTGCACCATATTCCTTTGCAACAGATTGTAACGAACAATGTTTTAATTCAAGCATTTTATTATTGATTTTATTTATCACGACTGTGATCGCTAATACGATTATGGACAATTATTTCGCAAATCGAGTGGATTTAAGCGTGAAGGTAAATAATGCTCTTCTTCTGTCTCCTAGTCTCATTTTTGTGAACAGAGTGTGGGATGTTGGCATCGAAAATGACATTGGTGATTTTGATAAATCATCATCAATCTTTCAGTATGCCCATTGTGTTTATCTCCGTGAAAGTTTCCAGTCCCAACAATATGTCTCTTGCACAAATGATATCGCGAGACGACAAAAACATTCACGAAAAGTTACCTCAGGAAAAACTTCTATTCAGGAAGTTTTCTTTTTACTAGAGCATCGCTATCTGGCACTCTATTGCAAAATCTATTCCAAGGTCATGGACTTTATTTGTTGGAAAGATAAAATTTCCTGAGTGTGACCTAAACACCTAGAATGTTATCGAATGTGGAAAGAAATCCTAATCCAGCAAAATATGCGATCACCACAAATTCAAATCAATACAATGCTATGTAATTAGTAGTTCCATTAAGAAATCAAACCAATTTCAATTCAAGAAATTGATCTCGGTTTTTAAAAGAAAGACCATATTATCGTATGGCAAATGCGTATATAATAGTAAAATCTCATGACAATGACAACTATTACTCTCTTTATCTCATTTTTAACCTGCTCCAATCTGAAAGCCAATATAATTCTAATCGTTCCAACAAAATTACCCAGCAGCAGGTTCACTTTCATCAATTATAATCGTAATACTATTGTAGTTGTACTTGTAAGTGTACCAAATCATTAAATCTGTGGATTCCTTATATATTTTAAATCTTGTTATAATTTAGACAACTAGCTAACATATTCTTCATTCACTATCATCAAAAGATAGAGAAATTTTATTTAAGTTTGACAAACATTATTATTGTACACGAATAAGTGGAGACAGATCCGAAAGCAATAGAAATGATAATTATGTGAAATTATAAGAGTAATAAATTGTATTTCAAGTTAATAATTTATTATTACACACCTAAGATTGTTAAGTTTTCTGATTGATTGTTTAGTATAATTGAATTGTTATAAAATGTACACTTACAAATAGGTATCTAATGATAATTAACTGTAATTAAGGATAGGAAATGTTGATCCTAAAATTTTGAAGTTACATAATGGTAGAATTGTAATTTGAAAAGTAAAATACTTAAGTGAACAGGAAAAAAGTTTCCAGATCCAAATTATTCATTCTGCAATATGTACGATGTACTACTATTACTGTTATTAAATTCTATGCAAGTCTCATTGGTTGAGTTTGACCGGAATTATTACTGCATATTCAAGTGGGCAAATAGCATTAGTGACCATAATATTCATGAAATATTCATGAAATCTGAATCTTCATCAATTGTTTGATAAATTCTTAAATGGCCAAAAAAAGACAGTTACCTAATATTCCTTTCGTCTTGCAGAGTATATAGTACTAAACAATATTATGTTTATTTTAATGAAACGAACCTCTGGCCCTAGTTTTATTTAAACAACAATTTTCATTTTAAGATACATGTAATCATGAATGACTTTTCTATAATAGAAGTCGCCAGAATAGAATTGTATTCTAAATTATTATAACCCATTGGTAGTATAGGTAAAAGCATTAGGTATGGAAAAAGATATTGAGTTTTAATAGTAGGGATTATGCATGGGAATAAAAAAGGTACCTCTCTTTTTTAAAACCTCTTTGTGATTAAAGTAGTTTTAAGTAAGTCTTATTGTTAGTAAGAGCCTTGGCCTTATAGCAAGTAAATAATATTGTTTTGGAATAGTGGAAACGTACATTTTCATATTATAATATTTTAACTATAGGAAGGTTACAAATAGTATGGTTTAAGTATGGTTTAGTCATCCTTACTATACTCATCCCTACCCTATCAATAATAAGTTCAAGTCATGACGTACCTTACCTAACTACTACTTTACAGTAAGGGTTTCCATACTTATACTGCATACTTTGATAATATGAACTATTACTACTTATGGGCTGGAAGTTCATATTTTCATATCCATCCCATCTCTACAATCACACAAAAGTAAGGTATGAGTATGGATATGGGTCATAGTAGCATGGCTCAAGTAGGGATGACGCCCCCCTCTGACATGTACTGCATATTCAACTGTTTGAACAAGATCATGAATTTGATTTAATAATATTAATAAATACATATGGTCAAACTTGAAGAAATGCAAATTGATATTGTCACTAAGTCATAGTTATAGTAGATTTTATTGTATGTCATTTTCATAAATTGTTTATAATTGTCTGAGAACTTATGGGCTAACTATAGATTCTATAACTATAAATTATGAAAGTTTCCTGAAAAAAAGACTTAAAGACCTATATTACTATTGTTAATTTATTGTCAGAGAAAAAATTACAATATTCATAGCGAAGATTAAATTAAGGAAACAAACGTTTATCAAAATTCAACATACTGAGTATACGGAATAATACTATTTCCTTTGTAATTTGTAATTGTAAACCACATAACTATCAACACTATCAAGTAAGAAACGGAAAAAAACACATAAATGCGTGAAGGAAAACCTTGAAAACCTCATCAAATTAAACTTGGTTGGTTTCATTGGGAAAGCATTATTGCAGTGCGTCAGTAAATACCTCATTGAATTGTTAACAATTAATTGGCAACTGTTAATTTGTGTACTTGTGCAGGAGTATTTCGTATATCACACATTTTTTAACGGATCAATCTGGTAAATCAATAGAAAATATTTCACATTTACATATTCAAGCTAGAAACTTTTCAGCCTCCGCTCTCGCAGAATGAAAATTAGTAACATGCAAATCTCACCAAAAATATTTAGCCTTTCTCCATAAGCCACTTTGAAGATAGACGTCATCAAGTCACTAAAAGTTGGTCGATTCTCAGGAAAGGCCATCCAACAATCATACATAATGTTGTAGCTGAAAATGTTACATATGAAGCCAAATTAATAATAATTAGCCGACACAAAAGCAGTATCAAAATATATTGTGATATCACCGATTTGACAACTTATTTTACATACATATGGCATGTGGCATATCTAGGCTTTTTCATTCGAAGGCCATTAGTTAATTCCTCGACAAAATCGACCGTCCATGATCTGCCAGGATATGGAACATCCGCAAGCGAAAATATTTCCCACATTGTAACCCCAAATGCCCACACATCCGATTGCGAGGAGAAACTCATATTCCTAAGCAAACCCAATTGCTTTTATAGTAATATCATATTTTTCATTTGGAACTATATAACTATTAAATAATTAATTCAAACCTGAGAGATTCTATAGCCATCCAACGCCAAGGTAGCGGTGTCTATGGGATTTATGATGCATGAAAATGAAATACATATTTATAGATGCTGATAAATCATTGATAATTGTAATTCATAATTTTTATACTGACCTGATTCTTCTTTACATATTGGGTGTAATCATAAAGTTGTCGGGACAAACCAAAATCGGTGATTCTAACAGTGCCGTCTTCATGCAGCAAAACATTTCTGGTACTCAAATCGGAGTGTATAACCTATATAAGGAATTTTTAGTCTTTATTTGTAGTTACTAAAAAAATTATGTTGTGATAAGGTTGATTGTACAATAACTGCACCTTCTTACTGGCCAAATAACTCATTCCGTTTGCAATCTGATATGACCAACGAATCAAATCCGAAGTGGATACTGTATCATCCCCATCTTCAAGACCTTTTTGCATTAAAGCATCTCGACTCCTAGATGAAAAAAAACCGTCAGTTATCTTTCAGATCTTTCATGAGTATGATGTTGAAAATGTTTTCTAAATGACATTACATAGTTCGGTCGTTTACATATGGAAATACGACGTCATCGTTTTCTATTTCATCTCTGAATAACTGTTTTTTCGAAATTCCCTGAAGAAATTTTTCAAGAGAACCATGCTGACATAGCTCTACTGCAATATAGAGCTCTCCTAAACGCGTATTAATAATTAAAATTAATATAGTTAATTGCAAAGCTTTTTTCCAACAATGTATTTAAAATGTATAACTTACTTTTCTTAATATTTTCTGTGTAAGCTCCGATAAGATTTACTACATTTGGATGTTTTTCAATGTAAATCATGATTTTCAGCTCAGAAAGTAATGCCTTAAAGTAAGAGACTTCACTGTTAGGCTTAACTGTTTTAACAGCTACTGGCTTTCCTTTTATGCTTGCACACAACACCATACCAAAAGCTCCTTCGCCCAATCGTTTGTTTTCATCTACAAGATAAATGATAAACGTTGAAACTTTGTTCTAAAATAGGGAGTGTTCTGTGAATTTTAATTTAAAGAAGCACCGTATTTAGCGTTTGGAATGTCCTACCGTAAATTGCAAATTGATACATGAAAATTCAGAAAAATTTACGAAAAATTGTGTAATTCATATTTTTAAGTATGCGCAAGTACCAATATTTAACGAATCCTTTGTTATTTCAAAATCTTTATTATAAGGCAGAGATGAAAACAGAGAAGATTGAATTCCCTGAATGTCATCAGTGTAAATATTTTCCACCCGTTTAGCCTCATTGGGATTTCCATTGAAGAAGTCTTCAACTTCTTCAGTTGTCAAATCACGAATTTCTTTCTGTAAGATTTTTTAAACCCCATACAGATTCTAAATTAGTATGCAAAAACTTACCGAAATGCATAATGTTGGCTTAAAGTACTAGTAGTATTTGCAGTAATTAGTAATTAGTATAGTAGGTTAGGGCTAGGGTAATTTAAAGTTTTGAAATAAGAATAAACAGATATCGTAATTATGTACCTTTGCAACTTGCAATCGCCAAAACACGATGACAAGCGGAATTAATAACGCCACAATGGCAATAGATGCCCCGATAATGATTGCAGTCAATGGAGAACTTCGCTCTGTCAGGAAAATAATGTTTAAATTGGAGCCTAACAAAGGGGACATTGCATGGGGACTGAGGGTTAATATAAATAAGCGATAGTGCATTTTAGGCAACCCAAAACTACCTCTTTTTAACATTAATTGTGTTGTAAAGTGTAACCTTGGACTTCGACTACATGTTTTTGCGACGCTGCTGCTGTTCCGAATTCACTACTAATAGTTGCTGTACATTCATATACTCCCTCATCATTTTTAGAAATTGAATGTAGACGAATGGACGACATTGTTTTTAGACCCGAATCTCTAATGATTGGATGCTTGGATCTCTGTGATTTTACATTGAAACCAAATTGAAACAAAATATGTGCATAATAATTAGATAACTAGCCGGTTGTATCATTATTATTAACATTACATTCACAGCTTTGGGGTATGTCCATGTTATAGTGGGTCGAGGATAGCCTTCTACTATACACTCTATGTCAGGACTGTCTCCAATGTAGACAATGCGGTGTATGGTTTCGTTATCAAATTTCGGATCTTTTTTATCTATATACCCAGAAAACAATAAAACAGTTCAATTTTATAGTTTTCCTTATACAACTACTACTTACTGCTTATTTTTAGATATTTTGTACTTTCTTATACTTAACTAAACATTACCTTTGACTTGGACCGTGAAATTCTGTAGGACAACGCCTATTACGTTTGATGCGTTACATACATATACCCCTTCATGTTGATCGTCAATCTTAGGGAACCGTAATTCTACTGTATTGTCTTCATTATTTGTTTGAATTTGTTGGAATTCCTTGGGCAAATTCTATTTGACAGGCAGAAAAAAAGAATTAGTGCTAATTTTAATTACTATTAGAACATGGACTAGGGACATTAGTTACCATCATCATTCCTTGATTAAACTTGAACCATTTGATTTTCGGCTGAGGCAATCCCTGAGCAGCACATGAAATAGAACGACTGGTTTGGCTCTTTACAAAAATTGGATTCTTGCTGTGCCCCAAACTCTTTTCAGAAGGGACTTCCGTTTCTTAGGATTGAATATAACAGATTTTTATTAGTAGTCCCCATGTAGGGTTTGGGATATATTGGGTTTATGATGATAATGTATTACAGGTTAGAAATAAAATTGGAACGTGTAGCTGCTGGCCTGGCATAAGGCGGATTAAATTTTCTACAAAGCAAATGGTTATACTTACTTTCAACTGTAATTCGTTGACTGACATTCCATGTGGCCTTCCCATCCCACTGACGAACCGAACAAATAATATGAGTCATACTAAATTTCAGTTTTAGTAGGTACCTTCTAATAGTTTTATACTTTCTGTCATCTAACATTTGGCATTTGCAAATAAAAATGTATGTAAACATTTTCCAAAATGATTATTCCAGACGAAATTGGAATTTATCCTCCATTTATTGGTATTACCTGGTAGAAATTCATGCAGATCTTGAGCAGTTTCATTTTTCTGTCTGTAAAACCATTTCACGTCACCATCCGCTATGAAGGTGTTGAAACGGCAAACAAAGGAAAATTTGCCTTCTGCATATAATTTCTCGCGTGGTACTACGATTTCCATCATGGATGATGCCGGTGCAGATCTCCAATCTGTGTCTAAGAAAATGAAAACGATCTTTACAATAAAACTGCATTATTATAGCAAAGGAAGCCAAAAATGAGAGGAAAATGGTCTAACATATTTTCCCATCCAACGCTTTTACGAAGTGAGTCCAAGCAGTTGTATTTCCAATGTTACAGCCAATCGCTCCTTGAACAAACCCTTCTTCTATTGGAAAGTCAATGCAGCTTTCCCTGTTAGACCCGCAAGGATTTCCGTGTTTGACACGTTCCGAACTTGGACATGAATTATCCTATACATTGCAAAAATGTGTTACAAAAAAATACATTGCTGCCTGTCCATTCTCATTCACATTTAAAACTTTCCATGATTCCTTGCGGAAATGAAGGTACAGTTACACCTAAATTGCAATACGCAGTCGATGCATACCAAAAACGTGTGCCCATAATATGGATACCGACTTACTATATAGACATACATCATACAGCAGAAAACGCTTATATGCTCACTTTTTATAATATTGAAACATAAAAACATAGACAATCAGGACAATGCTTGCGTACTGAAATTTGAAACATTTTCATTGTCTTCTTTCTTATACCGGGTTGTATCACCATTTTTAGTGTGTTGTAGACATAGATAATATTAAAGTTGTGTAATATGCGTGTGATGACATAATTTACTTACTGGAAGAAAGCAAGCAAGACGATGTCGGCAATTGCCTTCGCTTGAGCATAAAATGTAGGAAAGTTTGGGTGTTGCCTCTGAAGATTTACACTGAACGCGTTTGGATCCAATAATCAGATTAAGTTTACTGTTTTTCCACATATCTACAGTACATAAGAATTGTAGGATGTCCATTGTTTCATAGTAATATTTTATCACAGTGATTCTTACCAAAGCTGTTAATTGTCCAACTGTGAATCGTTACCGATTTATCTCGTTTTAAGACGCATGAAAATTGATCTGAATCTCCAATTATTGTCTTTTCTAGGTTATATTCTGCATGATACGGTAAATGAGTACTATAACTCGATCGGATAGACGGGATATTTATATAACTTCCATTGAAAGTTCCCTTCAAAATAACTTCCTCTGTATGACGACACGAAAGACGCAATTTTTGGTTTTGAAATACTACAACTTCATTTTGTTCAGGTTCAACCTCATGATCTAATAAGTATTTATTGATTACAGTGCATAAGATTTCTCAATATAACCGGTAAGCTTTATATGAATATTAACTATTATTATCTATCATCCACTAATGATTTTGAGTTGGGTACCTCGGGGAGGTAAAATCGTTATAGGAAATCTCTCCTCTGAGGAATTCTGATTTGAGCTAGTGTAAATGCAGCTGAAATCTCCAAAAGAGTCTCTGAAATAAGTAGTATTGAGGAGGAAGCCTTGAGTTTTGTCATAATGCAAGTATTCTTTGTTCCAAGGAAACTCATCTTCTACTAAAATATTGATTTGCTTTTTCGTTGTTCGGACTAGTCTTCCTTCTGAGATAGTCGTCTGATTAGAATCTTCAATTTTCGTTTCATTCACAAGTTTCTTCAGCTTCAGCGACATATTGGTAGGATTCGGGTCGGACACAATGCAGGGAAGTGTTAATATTTCCCTATCAGACTTCACCGCGGTGACAATTTGTCCCTTGTCTGGAAATGCTACTTTACCTGGCGAAAATTCCACATAAAAATTACTATCTGCTATATTACTACTTTGTATAGAAACGTAGAAGTACTTAATCGTGTGATTTAATGGTATCAACTCACTTCCTCCCGTGATAGACTTCCTCCCGGGTTAGAAAATCTCCCCGTTAGAAAATCTCCCCGCAGACTTCCTCCCGGTTAGAAAATCTC